>JALIZH010024750.1:0-27414 GCA_030522465.1 Rhipicephalus appendiculatus | reverse complement strand
CCTTTGTCTGCCTCTTCACCTCAGTCAGTAGAGCGTCGGGTACATACTTTCGCTGGCGGAAAAGTCGAAGGTTCGTTTCCAGGTGGGGGAAAATTTTTCTAAAAGCTTTAAATGCGAAGCATTTCTTAGCGAACTTCGGCGACTTTGAGCGTATCTATCTATCTAGCTATCTATCTAGACGCCTACGACTTTGTGCTCTCCCTGGCTGTATCGTTATAGGGATTTATACCAAATTTGGTATGGTATAACATGACTGTATGAAGAACATAAATGGCTGGTGATATCATGAAAATCGTGAATAACTTGTCATGAAAAGTATGATGTGCATGCCACGCTCACGCTCGCGGCCGTTTCGTTAGCTTGATATACATCAAACTTGGTATTGAGTGATGTGGCTGTATGACGAACATAACTGACAACTGGTAATATGGAAATCATGACATGTAAATTAAGGAAAGCATGATTTACATGAACGCTCATGGCGTGCTCGCGGCCGTTTCGTTAGCTTGATATACACCAAACTTGGTACTGAGTGACGTGAGTGTATGACGAACATAAATGACAAGTGGTAATATGGAAAGCATGACTTGTCGTGTGCGACATGACTTGCATGTCACGCTCATGGCGCGCTCGCGGCCGTTTCTGTTAGCTTGATATACACCAAATTTCGTATTGAGTGACATGTCTGTTTGACGAACATAAATGACAAGTGATAATATGGAATTCATGACTTGTCATGTGCGAAATGACTTGCATGCCACGCTCATGGCGCACTCGCGGCCGTTTCGTTCGCTTGATATACACCAAATTTGGTATTGAGTGACATGACTATATGACGAACATAAATGACAAGTGGTAATATGAAATTCATGACTTGTCATGTGCGACATGACTTGCATGCCATGCTCATGGCGCGCTCGCGGCCGTTTTGTTAGCTTGATATACACCAAATTTGGTGTTGAGTGACATGACTGTATGACGAACATAAATGACAAGTGGTAATATGGAAATGATGACATGTCATGAGCGACATGACTTGCATTCCACGCTCATGGCGCGCTCGTGGCCGTTTCGTTAGCTTGATATATACCAAATTTGGTATTGAGTGACATGACTGTATAACGTACATAAGTGGCAGGTGGTAACATGGAAACCTTCGCATGCACGTCATCTACAACGCCATTTACATGCCACGTTCATGGTGCGCTTGCGTCGAGTTCGCTAGCTTCATCTGCACCAAAATCGGTACTGCGTGACGTGAATGAATGACGAACATAAATGACAAGTCCTAACATGTAAAACATCACATGCAAATTATGTAAAGAACGATTTGCTATTTCCTGGCTGCTTAGCATTATATCGAATCCCACAGTGCATGGGATTCAATCAAGAAACTCACTAGCAGACGCTGCCTGCGTCGGCGTTGAACGGTTGTGCAGCGCGAACAGCCGGTTTTTTAAATGCGAAGCATTTCTCAGCGAACTTCTTCGACTTTGAGCGTATCTATCTATCTATCTATCTATCTATCTATCTATCTATCTATCTATCTATCTATCTATCTATCTATCTATCTATCTAGCCGCCTACGACTTTGTGCTCTCCTGACCGTATCGTTAATGGGACTTATACCAAAATTGGTATGGAATAACATGACTACGTGACAAAGAGGAGTGACTGGTCATATAATGAAAATCATGACTAACTTGTCACGAAAACTTATTTACACGCCATGGCCATAGTGCTCCTGAGGCCGGTTTTTTAACTTGATATATCCAAAAATTCGTACGATGAGACATTTCTGCATGACCAACATAAATGGCAGGTGGTAATATGAAAATCATGTCCTGCATGTGATGTACAACATGATTTACATGCCACGCTCATGGCGCGCTGACGGCCGTTTCGTTAGCTTGATATACACCAAATTTGGTATTGCGTGACGTGACTGTATGGCGAACATAAATGTCAAGTGGTAATATGGAAATCATGACATGTCATGTGCAACATGACATGCATATGCCACACTCATGGTACTCCCGTGGCCGTTTCGCTAGCTTGATATACACCAAATTTGGTATTCAGTGACGTGATTGTATGACGAGGATAAATGACAAGTGGTAATATGCAAATCATGACATGTAATGTGCAACATGACTTGCATGCCACGCTCATGACACGCTTGTGGCCGTTTCGCCAGCTTGATATACACCAAATTTTAAGGTGAAAGCCCATGTCTCATGCTCACGTCCGCCCGTCCGTCCGGTCATACGTCCGTCCGTCCGTCCCTCCAGCCGTGCCCTGGCAGAGTGCCAAGTGGGCGCCGGGGCGCGCAAACGGACGCCGGTCGCGTTGGACTCTACAGCGCTCACGCTTTGCTTGCGTAGCGTCGCTGTGCCGAGCGTCTCTAACCATAGAATGAGGGAGACGCGCGCATCACGTTCCATTCTGACCGACCCCGTCTCAGTGGGCACAGGTGTTCGAGGAACACACTTTGGAATTGACAAAGTGTCCGTTAATTTCAACGCTGGAACGCGGATGGCGTCTGTACGATGCGCAGAGCGCGAGAATACGTACGCATGCGAAACGGAGGCAGATTGGTCTTGCGCCTCGCTGCGATTCGAGGTAAAAAATTAAGCGAACATAGGTGGCAGGTGGTAACATGAAAATCCTGGCATGCATGTCATCTACAATGCCATTTACATGCCACGCTCATGGTGCACTTGCGTCCAGTTTGCTAGCTTGATATACACCAAAATTTGTATTGCGCGACGTGACTGTATGACGAACACAAATGACATGTCCTAACATGTAAATAATGATATGCATATTATGTAGAGCATGATTTGCTCCTTGCTGGCTGCTTCGCATCACATCGATTCCCACAGTGCGTGGGATCTGCCGGTTTTTTTCTTTCTCATTTGGTCGCGTGCATTTTATCAACTTCATATCCGTGACGGAATACGTCAATAAATTCTTGGTGGGCCCCGGCATAAAACACTTTCGTGTTAAAAAAAACTTCTGTAGGGGGTAGTAGGGATGACAGTGTAGAGCAAGGAAACGAGACGGCGGCTGACGAGGCCGTGCCGTGGTCGCAGCTTTATTTGGACGTAGACGTAGCGAGGCGGTAGCGGCTGCCGCGTCCAGTCAGGCCAAGAGCCAGACCGTTCTAACTTGCGCGTGGCTCGCACATCACGAGCCACGCGGCTCACTTCTTTTTCTCCGCTGCCGGCTGGCCAAGACTGGCGTGGCGCTACAAGGGCTCCCCCCTAGCGCTTTGCGCAATTTTGTAGATGTACGGGAAAGAAAAGCCGAGAAAAACCAGTACTATGTACATGAGCGGTAGGTCGAAATATGTCCGAAGGAAGTCCGAGTCGTAAGGTTAAAAGGCATAGGGTCCTTGTCCTAGCTCCGGTGGGCGGCACTGGGAGCCACGGAGTGGGCGAGGGTGATGAGGGACGGACACTGCTGGCAGAAACGATGGTGGTCGTCCGTATTGACGGGCGACGCAAGTCGCGCGCCCCCCGACGTAGGTGCGGGAATCTGCGATGACCTGTCGCCGATTGGCGCGTTGTGCGGCGTCTCTGTGCTGGCATGAGCACACAGGTCGACGGGGGCTGGATCGTGGCGTAGTATTGTCGGCACGACGCGTACCATAGGTGGAGGGCTGCACAGCAAGTGGAGGCGTGTCGTTGGTGATGCGGCATTGAGGGTGATGGTGGTGCGAACGACGTAGTCGGCGCAACGTCGACTGCTGATGTGGAGAGCACCGATAACAATGTGCATTTCCCGTTTGATGATGAGTCAAGAGGCTCCTTCGCGGCACTTGCGCCTTCTTGCGGTGGATGCCTGCACCCTGGGGTAGGTCGGAATCGTGGGTGTAAAGCTGTCGGTGTGTTTGGCTGCGAGTACGATGGCTTCGTCGGCTTTGAGTCGCAGGCGGAAGACTTGCTGAGTCGTGGTCAGGTGTCGGCGTGCTTAGACCCAGGGCGCTTGCCTTTCCGGGGCTTGGCCAATTGCATTTTCGGGGCTTGGCCAATTGCAAAAGCCCCTCCTTGCAATGAATGAATGGGAGACGGCACAAGGGAAGAAAACCGTCCAGAAGGAAAAACAACGATGCTAACACAAGGATATGTGACGTATTATCTTTCGCTTTTGCCGGGTGCTCGTGACATGTGAAATAAGACAATTACAATTTTATTCAAATAAACAAATACATTTTCTTATTTTTTTCAGAAATATAACCCTGGGATATGTTGCGCGGATCTTCCACATTTTTCACTGATCAGTGACGAGCAAAATGTTGAAGTTACCGTACGTGTTGTAGGAAAATCGTATTACCGCCCCACTACCCTACGATGGCCGAAAAATACCGAAAATACCCTAGAAGTAGGGTATTTATCCTACGATTGGAAACCCTGCTGCCCGACAGCTCTGAGCAAAGACCTCGTGCTCCCTTTCTAGAAATCGAACGCTCATTCACACCGCCTTGCAGGACAGGATGTTCTCTCGGCACAACGCCGCTTGGCTGCGCCTGTTCTTCTTTGAACCCCTTCACCCCATACTTGAGGTCGTTAGGCAATGCTCTTTCTAAGTAGCAAAGAATGATTCCGAACACTACTGTGGCTGCATGGTCGCCGGGCGGCAAGCTTTTGTTATCAATGGGAGATTCACTGGAACAGAAAGCTGACTGCAAGTTACTGAATGACACTGTCGCACTTCATAGAAGTAAGTCTTTTTGCAGAGTGACCTATTCGCGATAGAGCTGCTTGTTAAATGCATGGCGGACCCAATCTATGACATTGTTTTAGGAAATACCAAGGACGCCTTTTTACCGGAGGTGTTATTAGTATACGCCAGTGTACTCGACTTGCCTCGAGAGCCAACGATGTCCGTACAGCTACTCGACTCACACAAAGACATCGATACACGTCGTGTATCGATCTCTTTGTACGAAGCAAGAAATCCCACATAGGCTGCTCCTCGCTAAATTCTTCACATGAAATTGATTCTGAAAACGCGTCGGATATGAACGATATTTTTTGTGTAGGCAGTATTGAAAAATGGGGGATCACTGCAAACGCCTAAACTCTCTTTTCTGTGGCTCTACATTGCGAATACTCGTTTCGGATTTCCATCGACGCAGGTAAAGGCACTCCACGTCACGGTATTGTGCATAAAAGCTGCCTTAGAGAAAAAAAAATCTTGCCTGTAAAATTTGGTGACAAATTTGCAAAATGGCGTCGATCCACCTTCTATATAAAAAACACATGGCTGATCCCTCTGTCAAATGAATCGGTATAACACGAAAGTGAAACGTATCTTTACAGAGGTAGTTGATTGTTTATTGTGCATTGTTTCGCCACCCGGGCGAAGGAATGAATGCTACGGGAACAAATTGTCATGTCACGCGAAGTGATTGTCAGCCGCTCGAAACTTGCTCCGCACACTTCAAGCAGAAAGGACGCACGAAATAAGCCTACACAGGACGAGCGCGGACTAACTGTCACACGTGGACACCTAAAGCGCGCTGTTCTAACAGAAAGAAAGACACACGAAATGACCACACATGTATACACAGGACGAGCGCGAACAACTGTCACAATTGTTACTTCGTCTGTGAGCCGCGCGCTCCTTTCGTAAACGCGGCCGCTGCGGTGAGCGAAGTGACCTTCGTGCACACTTTCACCACTGTAACTTCATGGCACAGTTGCGGTGGAAGCACAAGACGTACAAAGCGCCCCAATGGCCCGAACACCAGACAAGCGCGCGCACGAACAACCACGCTCCGTGGAGGCGCGCGCTCATCGCAGCGAGGCGCGACGGCCTTAAGAACGTGCACTCCGTGCTACCTTCGCGCCATCTCGCTAGTGATGACGAAAGCGCACTGAAGTCGACGAGCTGCGAGGACCACCAACGGTCTATGGTGTATATAAATAGCTTGCCGTTAGCAAGCAGAGGAACGTACGCTCCTGTTGCCGAGTGTTTCGCGCCACGCGCTACAGAGCGAGAGGTCGTAGGTTCGACGCCTGGCGACGGAACCTTTTCTTCTAGCTTTTTCTTTGATCTCAATGTGCCAGTTTGTATTTTACAACCGCTTATCCGTGACAGGATTGCGTCAGAGGAGCCGTGGTGGACCCCGGCATAAAACACGTTCTTGTTAAAATAAAAAAATCAGGTGTGCGCTGCTACCTACTCACTGCTTCGCAAGAAATCGTTACCAACAATGCGTGGAATCTGCGAGAATTTTTAGGAGCGAAGCTCCCTTAGGCCCCCGACCCCCCTGTCGCCGTAGCCATTGAAGTTCCCTACAACATAGATGCGGCGCCGGCGCAAAAAGACTATGAAGGCCACGTGTGCCAAACGCCCACCGCTTGGGTTCTAGCGCACCAGAAATTCGAGGTTAAAATAAACGAAATAAGCTGTGTGCAGAACTGGTTATGATGGTCGTCTTCACTTTCACGACGTTTATCATGCATTGTTAAATGACCATCATCATTCTAGCGCACTACGGGCGCTTTCTCGAAGGTAGTAGCAGACGCTCTCCCCACCCGGCCCCGGCGCAAAAACAAAAACAAAAAAAAAGAAGGCGTAAAAACAGTTCGCGTTACTAAACGAAAGTAAAATTCATGGAAATGCATGTGTGTACGTATATAAAAAACGTCAATAGTCGTTTGCGTCCCATTTCTAAGGAGCTTCGCTCCTTGATTGCATTCGTACATGGAACAACTGCTACGTTTCTTCTGAACATTTTTTTGTCGACGTAATTGCAGGAGTCCTGGATTAGAATGTTGTGTTATGGTTCAAAGAACCTATGAGACATCGAGAATAAATCGGTATCACGTGTACACTGTCATGTCGGTTACATGAAAACGAAAAGCAGCAGTAAACAAAATGGGTTGACTTTTGTCTTGTAGACGCATACACCTCCCGCTGGCAGAACGAGCTGCTGCACCGATGAAAAGAAGTACGTCAGTTTTCATTTAGATTACAGCGCAAACAGTTGTCGGTCATTGTCCTCGTGTTATACGTTTGTACATTTCCCTGTGTGTTTTAGTCAATGCAGGCGGTCTATTCGTGTTTGACAGTACGATGGAAGAATGCCTAATAGTCGTAAGCACTCACAGTCATCACGTCGTAATTCACGGACGGTTTCACTGAATCAGGTTCATCCCAACAAACCCAAACATTCGTAGAAGACGTGGGAAATGAGCGCAACAATGTATGCACAGCGTCAGAAGAGGCGGCAAAGGAAAAAAAGAAGAAACGCTCGTTTTCGTTTTTAAGCGCAGCTGTGACGTGCCTGTTCAATCGCTGACCATCCTCCCTCGTTCCATATCAAGATAACGGTACAAAAGAGCACAACGACTCATCTCATGGACCACCACGCCTCATAACTTCAGACATTTGTTTGCTTTTCCCGATACCGGCTGAATTTGTTGGAAAACTCCCCCAGTGCGTTTGTCCCGTGGACATATACATATGAATAAATCTTTCATCTCACGCGATCTATGGGTATACAGTAGGCTTTGCTAAAGGTGAATGGTATTACACTTCATGATCCCTTGTTGCACTTCGGAGTACCAAAGACTACAGGACAGTTGTCTAGACCTCGTCTTGTAATCCGAAGCGCAACAAACAATTAGAAACCACCACCAACCAGCCCTGTTCATCGTTCTGCTAAAGCTTGTATTCTGCAAGTCAGCAAGGAAATCCCTATGGGGTCCATTATACTTTGCGCCAAGTGTTTCAATGCGAGTCTTTATAACGTGAGCACATGCTAAGAAACACATCAAGTGCCTAACTTGACACCGAGCTATGCAGGATTGACCGACGCTGTCCAAAACTTAACCAACAATAGTGGCTTCGGCACACCCCCCTGTTTAAGAATTTTCAGTGCGCATAACTTCTATCTCATTCTATTGATGCGAAGGCTAGTTATTCATTCCCGTCATACACCGATCCGATTTGCCACTTTATTTTACTCAGTGAACAAAGCAACCCCCAGAACACCACGCAGATAGATAGATAGATAGATAGATAGATAGATAGATAGATAGATAGATAGATAGATAGATAGATAGATAGATAGATAGATAGATAGACAGATAGATAGATAGATAGATAGATAGATAGATAGATAGATAGATAGATAGATAGATAGATAGATAGATAGATAGATAGATAGATAGATAGATAGATAGATAGATAGATAGATAATTGATTGAATGAATTCGCGTGAAAGTGTGTCATTTATCACTCATGATGTGTAGCACCTTTCAAAAAAGTTAAACACGGGTTGGTTTTATCAATGCGTCTGTAAAAATAGATCTAGTGGTCGTATTAATACCCCTCAAAGCAGCAGAAAAAAAAATCTAAGGATATCTGGAATGTACTATTATTTAGAAATAATTAAATTTATTCCCATTGATTTAGCCTATGTAGCGGGAGGCGTAACAATTATCTTAGATATAACACTTTGCTGCTGACCTGTTTACAATGACCACCCCCGAATGTATTACATTATCCCTCTACTCTTGCGCTCGCCTAACACAACGGCAATAGGCTGTTTTTAGAAGTGACGGTAATAGAGTACGGTAGCGGTCGGCAGGGATACTGCAACCTTAATTGGCCTATAATACCTGTATTAGCAATTTCACCAACTATTAAGGTTAGCACACGCAATGATCGACTGCTAAAAACACTTGAATAGCTTCGTACCGACACCGACGGTAGAGTGCTTTCGTGCTTTACGTGCTGTATTACCTTCACTGTTGAAACACCCAAAGTGTTGGTGTTCCAACGCGTATGTTTCGCCAACCGAAGCTCACAAAACACATGCATGAACGCACGTGCATTTTATCAAGCGCAAGACTGACCGTCCGTCAGCTCCGGAAACCTACCAAGATGCACGAAGTGAGAAGGAGAACTGCTGTTAATGTAGCAAGGAACAGGACAGTCTGATAAAAGCGTTTCAACAGACAGCGCTCCTGTAGATGCTTCCCCAATTTGGCCATATTGCCACGCGTGTAATTTTGATGTGCTCGGTTTAAGCCCACAAATACTGTGAGCAATGCTCGGCGCACACCGCGCCTCGGTGTCCGAGAAGCTTCACGTGTGCAGTAGATCATGTTGTTAACGTCGCGCAAAGCGCACTTAGCGCACAGCGCGCTTACACTCAAGATGATTCCAGAGATTTCGCGACCACAACTGATAGGGCTGGAAACTTCCACGCGTGATGTGTAAAAGATGGCACGTCCCAACGATCATCAGTTTTATCGTCGGCCGACGCTCTGCTCGCCGCTATCAGTGTATCAGTGCACAGCGTACATTGTTTGCTATAGTTTGAGTTTCGGTTTCCCGGCCACAAGTTCGGCCAAATAAACAGTTTCAACTTGGACACGCCGACTGCTGCCTACGTCACGACCACGTGACAATATTTGGCGATACGCTTCTCCATGTCAGTGGCAGCAGCGGCTATTACGCTCCTCAGAAGTACGCACCAGCATGAACAGCGCGTTTTCGCTCACCCAGGGGGGCCAAGAGCCGATACATTACATCCATATGATTGCGACCACTACGCTGGTTGAGAGCGAAAAATCATCTTGTCCGCGACCCAAAAATTGAGAGCAATGTAAATGAAACAAATTATGAAAATTTTCGGTTCCGTGTGGGGATCCAACGCAGACCGTCCACGTGCCAAGAAGGTGTTCTTCCAAAGACCTACGCTATTTCTTGAAAGTGCTTCGAAAAAGAAAAAAAAAAACACTTTAACAATGTCAGCTAGTGGAAAGAATATCCTTAAGGCTTGTAGTAAAGTACGTCGGAAGTGTAGAATCGTGCCATCCGAACAATATGTGAATTGCGCAAGCAGTGGGTGTTTAAAAGGCCCATCAATTACAAAGCGCTAAGACATATTTAATCATCATCAGCAGGAAAAGCAGCAACAAGGTAAACAGCCGAGTAGGTTTACGCGTTGCCTACGGACGCGTAGTGGGGACTTCGCTAATTCGAAACATAATTATTATGGAGTAGTCGGCACTTAAAAACGTTTCTTGCAGTTAGTATTCTTGTATACTTTGAAATGACCAATCCTACGCGCACGGTCGTTCGTTTCCATACGTTACAGTTGAGGCACGCACCGCGAATCGATGCTAGGCTAGCAATTGAGCAGGAGATGCACACGAGGCCCGATTACGCTATCGCGTTCTACTCTTGAAGGCGAAGCTCATGTGTCCACCAAGTTCTCGTTTTTTCCGAATCGGCGTCCAAAATATACACATTTTCGAGAACAGACAGACAGACAGACAGACAGACAGACAGACAGACAGACAGACAGACAAAGAACTTTATTGAAGTCCTGAGGGACTAGCCGGGAAGGACCCGCTGGGGTCCTCGGCTCGCCGCTGGCTGCTCCCATGTCGGAATCGGGAGGCCATGCCTCTCCGCTCTTTCACAGGCCCTCTGGGCGGCCGTTGACTGGATTCGAGAACAGGTATCGATGTTTTTATGAGACTCCCTCTGAAACGGCATCGTTCGGTGACTTCTTATTGAAAACGGCTGACCGTTTGCATACCTTTCGTTCGTTGTCCCAGCCATTCCGGGACTAAATATAGTTAGTCTATTGAGTGAGCTGAGTGTAAGGCCCCTGATACAGACGTATCTCATTTGTGGCGCTTACCTACCTTGCACTGGCTGTGGCATGGGGGTATGCGCCTCGGGCAACTTATGGAAAGAAATTCATGACGTACGAGAAAGTCGTGTAAAATTACTGAAACCATCGCACTCCTGTCCTTCTATGCCCATTTAGGTATGTAACAAGGTATAAAAAGGACCCCGAGAGCACGCAGACGTTGGCGACGAGATGGATTGATAGAAACGGACAAAGTGCCTTTGGTTCACTAACGAATGCTTCGAAATTATGTAGTGCCACTCACTCAGACTTACTAACAGATTTTTTTTGTGCTTGTGGCTCAATCAAATACAAGTTGTGTAGAGTTCTGCTAACCCAGACACAGACTGCCAAAGAACGAGCATGTTCTTTCTCAACAAGTCTCACTTTCACTCGAAAAAAACAAATATCTTGCCACGCAGCCAAACACACTAGGACAAAAACAAAGAACAGCTTGCCTCAGACAGGCTCACTCAGACAGTCAGTAGAGTTGTCCATGTGTTTGCATAACAGCGCGCAATGGGGTTTGCAAAACGTCGGTTCTCGTAAGAATAGGACCCACTACCGTCTGCGTGGCAAGCAGGTGTTTGACCACAGAGTCATGCACATGAGGACGAGAGGACGCGTCGTCTTTCGTCCCTATCCTCTAGTGCTCTAAAAAGTGAGAAATAACGTAGGATCGTTGTTGGCACGAATTCTATAGATTTTCTTCAACATGTAAAACCTGTATTAGCACTTTCACAATCTCTTCTTATTCGCACAGGCAATACGCAACTTGTGCTGCTAAAAAAGTATTTAAAAAGCTGCGTACCGACCCCGACATCACGGTATTTCCGTTCTTACTACACTGTATTACCTTCACTGCTAAAACACCTTAATGTGTTGGTGTTCGAACGCGGGTCTTTCACAAAGGTAAGGTGTCAAAGCACATAGATGACAACACATATATTTTAACCCGCCCAAGGCAAACCATCTCATAGCTGCGGAAATCAACCAAGAGGCACGAAATGAGATGGAGAACAGCTGTGAATGACTCAAACAGGAAGAGTCTGAAGAAAGCGCTTGAGCAGGCAGCGCTTTGCTGCAGATGCTTCCACAAATTCGCGGCATTCCGCGATAGGCTTCTCGATGTCATGGCACTAGTGGCTATTATGCTCCTCGGAAAGAGGCGCCAGCGTGAACGGCGCGTTTTTGCTCGCACTGACTGCCATCAGGCGTGGATAGAGACGGAGTATTTGCAAACGTGATCATTCCCTACGTTGGTAAAATGTCCTTTGTCTGCCTCTTTCGCTCACTCGGTAGAGCGTCGGGTGCATACTGTCGCGGGCCGAAAATTCGGAGGTTCGTTTCCAGGTGGGAGATCATTTTTCTAATAGTTCTTTCTTTCTCATTTGGTGGCGTCCATTCTATCAACGTCATATCCTTGACGGAAATACATCACTAAATTCTTGGTGGGATGCGGCATCAAAAAACACTTTCGTGTTAAAAAAAAAAAAATAAACTTCTGTAAGGGAATAGCCGGGATGGCAGCGTTGTAAAGGGAAGCGTCTGAGTGACTACAGTAAGGATAAAAAAGAAATAAGCAAGAACAGATATTGGGATAGGGGTGGTCTGGCAGTCTTAGAACGCGTAGTTATAAATCGAGATAAGGTAAAAGAACCGAAAAATCTCTTTTGTACTGTCACTCCTGCGGAAAGGAATAAAGTATGTTTGAAATGAATGCATGTTTTAAATAACTTTTTGATAACATGTTTTCATTAAATATGGGAATACACCAGTGGCGTAGCCAAGGGGGGAGGGGGGTTGAACCCCCCCCCCCCGAAATTTTTCAATTTTGCTTGCGTATATATAGACGCACACATACAAACGCACGCACGAACATACATAAAATATGGTTGAACCCCCCCCCCCCCCCGAAAAAAATTTCTGGCTATGCTCCTGGAATACACATTCGGGTGACCGTATATGTTAGTGCGCTAACCTATATGAATGAAGCCTTGCGTTGAGGAACAACATTGGAAAGGTAAACAAGTCTTCGATTGAAAAAAGTAAAATATGACTGCAGGATTCTTGGCGCAAAAGTAGGCAGAAATCAAACAAAAGAAGAAAAACAAGGCAGAAAGAGGGCTGTGAGTTTATAAGGTTGTTTTATGAGAAGAGAACATTATTTCAGCTGTAAAGATTCGGCCCTAATAATAATAATAATAATAATAATAATAATAATAATAATAATAATAGTAATAATAATAATAATATCAACAACAACAACGAAAAAATCATGAACTTGGTGGAGCACAGGTCCCAGTCCTGTTATTAAAGGGACGCTATTTCATACATCAGTCCTCTGCCATCGTAAAAATTCGTGTCGTCATTTAGGCATTCACCTAAGATGGCTGGAAGGCAAAATTCATTTTATTTTTCTTCTCAGCCGATTGCATTCACCGACTCGGAATATTTCTGCACTTAGCGTGGCTTTCCATTGCCTCCGGGATTGGAGGCATCCCAATCTTTCAACTCCCTCCCGTGCCTCTGGGATCGGCGCACATATGACCATAAAACAATTACATGCCATGACGTCTTCGTTTGAAGTCACATTGTGATGCAACAGGGACGTCACAATCACTTCAGGATGACATAAACTCTAGCGATATGTGACGCCAAGAATGACGTCGTGAGATGGCGTCGTTCTTGTAAAAGATTAGGCCGTCATAATAATAATAATAATAATAATAATAATGATGATAATAATAATAATAATAATAATAATAATAATAACAAGAATAATAAGAATATCATCAACAACAATAACAAGAAAATATTGTCCCAGCCCTGTAACAAAAGGGACGCTATTTCATATATTTACCCACTGCTATCAAAAAAACCTCTACGCATTCACCTAAGCTGACTTGAAGGAGAAATCCATTTTCTTTTTCTTCTTCTCAGCCGATTGTATTGACCGACTCAAAAGAGTTGCATTGCCCCCCGTGCCTCTGGGATCGCCGTACCTATGACCATACAACGATTACATGCGATGACGTCATCGTTTGAGGTCATATTGTGATGTCACCGGCACGTCACAATCACTTCAGGATGACATAAATTCTAGCGATATGTGACGCCACGATAACGTTGTAAGGCGGCGTCGTTATATCATGATTTTTTTGCAACACTCGCGTTCACGTCGACAATCACGTTTCGTGTTTGATGAGGCATCTAAGGCTTTCGCCTTAATAACCGAAACCGAC
Organism: Rhipicephalus appendiculatus; assembly: GCA_030522465.1. Lineage (NCBI taxonomy): Eukaryota > Metazoa > Arthropoda > Arachnida > Ixodida > Ixodidae > Rhipicephalus > Rhipicephalus appendiculatus. The sequence continues at coordinate 13,500 of JALIZH010024750.1, read as the reverse complement.
TACCATCGCAAAATTTATAGCCCCTCCATGCAATGGACAAATGGGAGACGACACAGGGGGAGAAAACAGTCCACAAGAAAAAACAACGATGCTAGCACAAGGATATGTGACGTATTAAAGACGATGGTCTTTCTTGGGATACTTCAACGCATAAATTTTGGTCTGTCTGTCTGTCTGTCTGTCTGTCTGTCTGTTACCCGATTCAGCCACTCAGCCAGTCGGCCGAAGTTTAACCATTTTCTGAACGCCCAGCCATCTTGAACTGGTATTTGCGTTCATACTTGTGAACATTTTTGATCAAAAAAGCAAATACTACACATATCTGAGGTGCAACATTAATATGCAAGTAACAGGTCGTGTGTTCCTTTATTAGAAAATACATAGATACATAACTGTAATGATGAACCTCCGGAGTGGGCAAAGCTCCGATGAACCTCCGGAGCTGCTTCGCCCACTCATCATTCACTCCGTGGATATGCTGTGAATTTCGTTTCGATGGCGTCCATATCTCGCGCAGCGCCTCCTCGATTTTATCAATCCCAGCAGATGCGCCGATTCAACATAGAGTAGACACTGTCTGAGGCAAGGCAAAACATAGTAGTATGGCCGGCACAAGACTATCGTCCTTCGACGACATTTTCAGCGACGCACGCAGATACGTGACCAATTTTTTATCTTTCACTTTTGCCGTGTGCTCGTGACATGTGAATTCAGGCAATTCCAATTTTATTCAAAGAAACATTTAGATTTCGCATTTTGTCAGGAATATAACCCTGGGATACGTCGCGCGGATCTTCTACATTTTTCACTGATCAGTGACGAGCAAAATGTTGAAATTACCCTACGTCTTATAGGAAAATCGTATTACCGTCTCACTACCCTACTCTGGCCGAAAAATACCGAAAATACCCTAGAATAAGGGTATTTACCCTACGGTTGGCAACCCCTGCTTCCCGACTGCTCTGAGCAAAGACCTCGTGCTCCCTTTCTAGAAATCGAACGCTCATTCACACCGCCTTGCAGGACAGGATGTTCTCTCGGCACAACGCCGCTGGGCTGCGCCTGTTCTTCTTTGAACCCCTTCACCCCCATACTTGAGGCCGTTAGGCAATGCTCTTTCTAAGTAGCAAAGAGTGATTCCGAACTCTACTGTGGCTGCATGGTCGCCGGGCGGCAAGCTTTTTTGTTATCAATGGGAGATTCACTGGAACAGAAAGCTGACTGCAAGTTACTGAATGACACTGTCGCACTTCATAGAAGTAAGTCTTTTTGCAGAGTGACCTATTCGCGAGAAAGCTGCTTGTTAAATGCATGGCGAACCCAATCTACGACATTGTTTTAGGAAATACCAAGGACGCCTTTTTACCGGACGCGTTATTAGTACACGCCAGTGTACTCGACGTGCCTCGTGAGCAGGGTCGTAGCCAGAAATTTTTTTCGAAGGGGGGGGGGGGCACCGCCTTAATTTCGGGAGGGGCACCTCGTTGAAATAGCCATTTTTCTCTCTGTATGCCATGACGAAAAAAAATTTCGGGGGGGGGGGGGGGGAGCACGTGCCCGGTGTGCCACCCCCTGGCTACGCCACTGCTCGTGAGAGCCAACGATATGCGGACAGCTAATCGACTCACAGAGACATCGATACACATCGTGTAACGATGCCTTTGTGCGAAGAAAGTAATCCCACATAGGCTGCTACTCGCTAAAATTTTCACATGAAATTGTTTCTCAAAACGCGTGGGATAGGAACGATTTCTTTGTGCAGGGACCAGTGAAAAAAAGTGGGGGATCACTGCTAACGCCTAAACTTTCTCTTCTGTGGCCCTACATTACGAGTACTCGGTTCGGATTTCCATCAACGCAGGTAAAGGCACTCCACGTCACGGTATCCTGTATAAAAGCTGCCTTACAGAAAAAGAATATTGCTTACAAAACTTGTTTACAAATTTGCAAAATGGCGTCGATCCACCTTCTCTAACAAAAATAGCAAAACTAGTAGTTGTTCCGTGTACGAATACAACCGACGAGCGAAGCTCCTTAGAAGTGGGACGCACGCGGCGTTCAGCGCGCGCGGCGTTTCATTGTCCAAGCAGCGGACCAACCACTGGGCGGACGACAGGGTGAAGCGATGGTTTCGCGCGTTCGCAGGTTTCAGGGGAGAGGGCAGAGTCGATTAAAGAAGGAGAGGGGAGACTAATCTGCCTCCGTTTCGCATGCGTTCGTATTCTTGTGCTTTGCCATCCGCGTTCCAGCGCTCATAAAGAGAGAGAGATGTTTATTGTGGCAGAAAAGCTGAGAGGTTGGCCTGAATCCATTTTCTGGCCTGCTACTCAGCGTTAGGAGAGGGGGAAGGGGCGGAAAAGAAAGGAGAAAAAGCTCATTTATGCATACACGTAAGGGGAGACGCCACAGCTGGCACCGTGCCAGGGAGCTTCGACGGCGACGGTGACGGTGGGGTTCCGGCGTAAGGAGCTTCGCTCCTAAATTTCTGTTGTGCACAGCTACTCACTGAGTGCTTCTCATGAAATTGATTCCAGCAATGCGTAGCATCTGCAAGAATATTTAGGAGCGAAGCTCCTTAGACCCGCTACAGCCGTCGCCGTAGGCGTTGAAGCTCCCTGCAACATAGATGCGGCGCCGGCGCAAAAAGACAATGAAACGCCGCGCGTGCCAAATGACGAACGGTTTGGTTCTAGCGCACCAGAAATTAGAGGTTAATATAAAGTAAATAAGCTGTATGCACAACTGGTTATAATGGTCGTCTTCAGTTTCACCACCTTTCTCGTGGATTGTGAGATGACAACCATCATTCAAGCGCACTACGGGCGCTTTCTCGATGGTAGTAGCAGACGCTCTCCCCACCCGGGAAGAAAGGCGCGCGGCGCAAAGACAATTCGCGTTAATAAACGACAGCAAAATTAATCGAAAACCATGTTTTTTACTTATAAAGAAAACGTCGATAATATTTTGCTTCCCATTTCTAAGGAGCTTCGCTCATCGTTTGTATTCGTACACAGAACAACTGTTACGTTTCTTCTGAACATTTCCTGCCGACGTAATGTCATTAGTGCTCGATTAGGATATTGTGTTATGGTTCAAAGAATCCATGACACAGCGAGAATAAATCGGTATCATGTGTACACTCAGATGCCGGTTACTTGAAATAGAAAAGCAGCAGTAAACACAATGGGTTGACTTTTAAGTGCTCGCTTATGTCTTGTAGACGCATACACCGCCCGCTGGCAGAATGAGCTGCTGTACCGGTGAAAAGAAGTACGTCAGTTTTCTTTGAGATTCCAACGCAAACAGTTGTCGATCATTGTCCTCGTGTTATACGTTTGTTTATTTACCTGTGTTCTGTAGTCAAGCAGGTGGTCTATTCTTGTTTGACAGTATGATTGAAGAATGTCTTACAGTCGTAAGCACTCAAAGCACTCAAATTCACGGACGGTTTCACTGCATCAGCTTCATCCCAACAAACTCAAACATTCGTAGAAGGCGTGGGAAATGGGCACACAATCTATGTACAGCTTCAGAAGAGGCGACAAAGGAAAAAAAAAAAGAAAGGCTCCTTTTCGTTTTTAAGCGTAGCGGTGACGTGCCTGTTCAATCGCTGACGATGCTCCCTCGCCCACATCAAGATAACTGTATAAACAAGCACAACGACTCATCTCGTGGATCACCACGCCTCAAACCTTCAGACACTTTTTTAAATGCGAAGCATTTCTTAGCGAACTTCGGCGACTTTGAGCGTATCTATCTATCTATCTATCTATCTATCTATCTATCTATCTATCTATCTATCTATCTATCTATCTATCTATCTATCTATCTATCTAGCTATCTATCTAGCCGCCTACGACTTCGTGCTCTCCTGGCCGTGTCGTTAATGGGATTTATACCGAAATTGGAATGGCGTAACATGACTGTATGACGACCATGAATGACTGGTCATATCATGAAAATCATGAATAACTTGTCATGAAAAGTATGATTTGCACGCCATGGCCGTAGTGCTCTTGCGGCGGTTTTCTTAACTTGATATATCCAAAAATTGGTACAATGTGACTGGTACATGTCCAACATAAATGACAGGTGGTAATATGAAAATCATGACCTGCATGTCATGTACAAGATGATTTACATGCCACACTCATGGTGTGCTGACGGCCGCTTCGCTAGGTTTATAATAACCAAATTTGGTATTGCGTGACGTCGCCGTATGATGAACGCAAATGACAAGTGGTAATATGAAAATCATGACATGTCATGAGTGACATGGCTTGCATGCCACGCTCATGGCACGCTCACGGCCGTATCACTAGCTTGATATAGGCTACACCAAATTTGGGTTTGCATGACGGGACTGTATGACGAACATAAATTACAAGTGAAATTATGGAAATCATGACGTGTCATGTGCTACATGACTTCAATGCCACGCTCATGGCGCGCTCGCGGCCGTTTATACACCAAATTCGGTATTGCGTGACGTGACTGTACAACGAACATGAATGACTAGTGGTAATATGGAAATCATGGCAAGTCATGAGTGACATGACTTGCATGAAAAGCTCATGGCACGCTCGCGGACCCGGAGGCTTCCGCCAAACCTTCAAAGGAACACCGCAGCTACCACCCGGTCGCGCACGACCTATCCTGCGCTGCTGCGACTGGCGTCACCACTCCTGCACTCGCGCACACCACCCACAGTCCCCCTGCGCCCCGCCGCCACAACAGCAGTGCCAAGGAGGGCTCACTCAAAACAATTCTGGTGGCAGCACTCCGCGCGGCAATGAATTTCTTGCCCTCCGTCTGACCAGTCCACCCGCTCTGTGCCGCAGCGCTCGCCACCCGACTGGCATTAACCATTGATGGCGAGTAATCAACGCTGGTAAATTAGGCCGCGCGTACTGCAATCGAAATGCAACTCACTACGCCGCCGACAAGCACTCCTTCCAGCGAATACAAAGCAAACAGTGTTAGTGTGACACAAATTATGTGAAGTCCGCGCATGAAACTATAAAAACCCGAAATGTTCTGCTGTATGTGCCTACTCTTCGTGTTTTTTAGATGTGAAGCATCTTATGGCGAAGCTTAATCCGATGGTGGTGGTGGTGGTGGTGTGCGGCGTGACCACCCTTACTGCGCATGCGCAAACCCTTTCAAAAAAAATAATAAGAAACCTTCTCTCCCCCGGCTCTCTCCTCTAGGCATCCCTCCCCCTCGGCGACCACACCCTCACTGCGCATGCGCGTCCCCCCTCTCTCTCCTCTACTAAGCTCCCCCCTCTCTCCTCTAGGCATCCCCTGCCCGCGGCGCCCACACTACCACTGCGCATGCGCGTACCCCCCCCTCTCTCTCCTTTCCTACGCTCCCCCCTCTCCCGCCTCGCGACGCCGACGGAGGCAGCGTCTGCTAGCGAGTTTCTTGGTTGAAAAAACCGACTGCTCGCGCTGCACAACTGTTCACTGACCACCCCGTATATATGGCAATGGATCTTGACCTCCAAGGTGGTGCCGATGGGAGTCCTGTGCGTTGTTGAACAATAAAAATTCGCAGCGTGCGCGTTAACTAAAAGCGAACTGCGGGTCTCTGTGTCCAGTCGGAGTCTTCTGTCTCTCATTGCCCATTAGCAGCGATTGGCATGTTCCAGTTGGAAACACCGCTCCATCACTGCGTGCTTTGCGCCTCCCCAGTTTTCTCTCCTGCGCAACGCTGCGATGAGCGCCAGCGTCAACGCCGCCGCCAGTGTAAGCGTTAGCGCCCGCTGCTTCACATCTACACATGGTTCCCTTTAGCGGGAGATGGTGTAATTTTTTTTTCAGCAGCTCACTAAAGTCTCCCAACAATCAATAGTTACATAGGACACACAAGCCCCGATCTTAGCCGTTACATTTTTTTTGCAAATCGATAACCGCTAGAATAAGACGACATATGTGAATACTTCAAAAAAAAAAAAAGAAACATGGTTGATCGCTCCGTCCTAGGAATCGCGATAACACGAAAATGAAACGTGTCCTTACAGACGTAGCTGAATGTTTACTGCAAATTGATATAAGAGAGCTTGCACAATGTCTATCGGTGTGTTGACAGTTATAGCACCCTTTAACGTGGATGCATCCACGTTGACGCTTGATGGTACATCTGTATCCCGACGACTAACGTCCATGATCAATGATTATGCAAACCCTTGCGGTCACAGATGCTTGCGGTAACGAAATCAGTGAAAGCGGTGTGACAGCCAGAAGAGCGTCGCTGATTGGACGCCGAAGTTGGAGTAAGATCGCCTTCTCGCGGCATGTTAACCCTCTATTGCATGGCGTCCCATATTTGGCACATACCGATTAACATTTTTTATAGCGGGCGCAAGAGGACCAACGGGAAATGTGACACAGTTAGAGTAATCCTTATAGTTACGTGCACTAAATATAAAAAAGCGCTGCCATCCCTAGAGCAGTATGAAATCTAGACATGCAATAGATTGCACGGTGCACGTGCAAGCTCGGATCATGAATGACAGTGACTGCTATATTTTTCTTGCAACCATTTTCTCGTTGCAGAAGCAAGAAAAAATATTTTGGCATATCTCGTGGCTAGGACAATTCATGCTCATTAAGGCTCTTCTCAATTCCCTTAAATTCACTTAAAAACAGCGCTAAAGACGGAGGACAAGTAAAAGAAGGACACAGACGGCGGCGCGGTCCTTCTTTTACTTGTCCTCCGTCTTTAGCGCTGTTTTTAAGTGAATTATGTCTTACCAACTCGCCCAAGCTACCACGTTAGCTACTTTTATTTCTCAATTCCGTTTTCCACTACGTATATAGTCGGAAATCGGTATGTGCCATATTTGGCACAGTATGCATGTGAGTGATGAAATGTGGAATATGATGCCATCTATGTTTTGTTGCACAGTGCAAATACAAACGAAAAGAAATCATCTGAGATCATGCAGCACAGCTTGTTTTTTGCCAGATTTCAGTTGTGGCGGTAGGTTTTTAGATGCTTCAGGAAAATATTGAGTGTCAGCAGCAGTACCTGGCAATTTTTTGTTACATTATTGGCGTGGGTGCACGAAAAAATTATGTGAAGTCTAACCAGTGCACGGCGATATTTAGCTTTTTACGATCTGTCGGCAACTGACGCTCACAACCACAAGTCAGCGGTTGGAAATTCGGGCAGGGAAAGTACAGCAAGGCGGCACCATGCGAAGAGCCAAACGTGTAAGCGGCCATCTTGCACGTAGATGTCGGCAGTCCAGATGCACTAACCAAAATGTTCAATTATGCCTGAACACAGGAAGCAATTGCTTTGCTTTATTCCACAAATCAAGCTAAAAAGACCGCAATCAGTGAGATTTTGTTTTTCAGCCATGGCAGCAAGTTTGCTCGCCCACGTGCATAGTGTGCCATATTTGGCACAAACCTCTATTTTCATTAATACAGTCACAATAAATCTGAAAATTTTTGTACATGTTATTCTTCATGTAGTTAATGATAAAAATGATCAAATAATTTTTCTATTGATTTTCTCATAATTCATGAATAGAGGGTTAATTACTGAACACCATTGCCCGACCAGAGGGAAACGCAACGCGTGTCGTGTCTTCCCTGTTGGCCCGCTGCGATTTTTCGCGGGGCGAGCACAAGAGTTGGGAACGCAGAGTTATCACCAAGTTAGCCGCGCGAAGCACTAAAGCATCGCAGAGCTGTTTGTGGTATGGATCAGTGTTGCGGAGTTGCCCACTCCGGAATTGGAATGACTCCCGGATTCATTCCACATTTTTGCGACCCCGGAATGGAATGGGAATGGAATCGAGACAGCGCTTGGAGGAATGGAATGGGAATGGAATTAAGCGCTTTTCGCATGGAATGGAATGCGAATGGAATTACGTCTTCCTGCGAAAATTGAGCACCTTTTCGTCTACGCGCTGTTTTTTCAAACTTCAAATATTAGTAAGCCAAAGCCTCGAATTTAACAATAAAGCAGTATTTTTTAAAATGGCCTGACTGATTACAAGCACGGTGCGTTTTAAGCAACGCGCCTACTGCAATTCTGTCCTGATATAGACTGCAGTGTGTTGCTCCTAAGTTTGTCTCTATTCTTCGCGTAACCGCGGTTCTATGCCGTTAGTATCCATCGTATCCAACTGCGGCGGCAGCATAACCCCCTTATGCCTTGTGATTTTTTAAAGACGACAGTCTTTCTTGGGATACCTAAACGAAGAAATTTTGGTCTCTCTGTCTGTCTGTCCGTCTGTTTCTCTGTTTGTCGGCACGTCACACGATTCAGCTAGCTGGCCAAACTTTAACCCCCTGCCTTACGACCTCCAATCTTGACCAAGAAGCATGTGTTCATACGGGTGAGCGTGGGCAATTAAAAATCAAATATTACGCATACCTGAGGCACAACATCAATACCTTAGTACTATTCACAGTGTTCCTTTAAAACAAAATCTATAGATACGTAATTATAAAGATCCTAGTGTTTATTACGCGGCGCTGCTGTGTACAAAACAAGTCTCCGCCCAGTGATTTAACTTCGACGCTGTGGCTGGCTGTGGTGCTGCCACCTGGCGGCAGCATTGTTCAACACAAGCCGATGTTCCCCGGTAGCGCTGTAGATGGCGTCCTCTTCTGTTTTATCAATGCCAGCCAGATGCGGCTGATTCATCGTAGAAGAGCGCTGTCTCAGGCAAGGCAAAACATATATGGCCGCTTGATGAAATACGACCCACTCTACAAGACATGATCAGAGAACGCAGAGAAAAGACCGACGACCAAATTTCAGCGGAGAAACGCCGGCGTCCGTCTAAGCGCGCCCGGAAAACGTCCGAAAAACGAGCCCAGCGGCTAGCCCAGCTATTAAATTGTGGTACTCATGCCGCTCATGCAGTGCAGTCGGCACAAGACTATCGTCTTTCGACGACATTTGCAGCGAAGCACGCAGATACGCGGCCAATTTTTTTCCCTGGGAAGCGCCCGGACCCAGCCACCTGCTGTCTCACCACCCTTCACTTTTTTTCCTTCTGTCACCGTCGGCGACACGGACGCATATTTGAAAAGGCGCTCCTCTAAGTTGTATACCTGTCATTGCATACCTCTGCACAGGCGAACACAGAAAGTTCTCCTCACCCCATCCATGCTTGCAAGGCGCGCTTGACAAGCTTGAGTGCTGACGAGCAGTGCGGCCCAGTGTTCCGTATTCGGTGCAAAGGCACAAGGTGCCCGAGCAGTGCACTGTTCCAACTAGTACTAGCAGATCTTGAGGGTTTTGTTCCCCATTAACCAAATCTTAGTTTTCTCCATGCTCACGATCACTGCAGATGCGTGGCAAAACTGCTTAGTCTTCTTGAACACTACTTTTTGAGCAAAAAAACTTACGCTATGTCGTCATTTTTTGCATTAACACATTTAAGCTTAAACAATATTAAAACACTGCCATTCATTCATACATGCTGCCCATGCAAATACTATAGATAGCGGGAGAACTGCCCCTATGAGAATAAATAGAGTGGTTGTACTGTAAAAGATATGTCAGCAAGCTACTATCCCTGGACCTTGGTAACGTGTTTTGCGTACTTTTGCAGTTCTTAATGCATCTGATGGCATCAGATTTATGGGGCGTTCAGTCTTAACTCGATAAAACTATCATGATGCCTTTCCTATGTTGAGGAATTACAGGAATGGAATTGAACTGCCCAGCCATTCGCGGAGTGGGAGTGGGCTAAGTTTTTTTTCATTCCGAGGAATTGAAAGGAATGGAATTGCGGCAAGTTCTAATTCCCTGGAATGGAATTGGAATGGAATGGAGGTGCCTGTTCCGCAACACTGGTATGGATGGACGTTATGAGCGAGGCCGACGATGGGGTTAAAGGTCACCACCTGGCAGTGTGTTAATGCGTCGACAAAATTGCACTTTTTCCTATTCTAAACGCGGCGAACGGGAGGGACGCGAAGAAACGATGCTTTTAAGGTACTAATTGTGCATTTCGCGGTCATGATCTATTACTTCACTTTAGCAAGAGCACTGTGAGAGGACAGTGGTAGATATAAAAATTACACCATCTCCCGCTAATGGGAACCATGTGTAGATGTGAAGCAGCGGGCGCTAACGCTTACACTGGCGGCGGCGTTGACGCTGGCGCTCATCGCAGCGTTGCGCAGGAGAGAAAAACTGGGGAGGCGCAAAGCAGGAAGTGATGGAGTAGTGTTTCCTACTGGAACATGCCAATCGCTGCTAATGGGCAATGAGAGACAGAAGACTCCGACTGGACACAGAGACCCGCACTCCGCTTTTAGTTAACGCGCACGCTGCGAATTTTTATTGTTCAACAACGCACAGGAGAAATCTCCCACCGGCACCACCTTGGAGGTCAAGATCCATTGCCATATATACGGGGTGGCCAGTGAACGGTTGTGCAGCGCGAACAGTCGGTTTTTCAACCAAGAAACTCGCTAGCAGACGCTGCCTGCGTCGGCGTCGCGACACGCGAAGGGGGGAGCGTAGGAGAGGAGAGAAAAGGGTGACACGCATGCGCAGTGAGTGTGAACGCCGTGGGCAGGGATGCGTAGAGGAGAGAGGGGGGGGGAGCGTAGGAGAGGAGAGAGGGGGACGCGCATGCGCAGTGGGAGTGTAGACGCCGCGGGCAGGGATGCCTAGAGGAGAGAGGGGGAGTGTAAGAGGGGAGAAAGGAGGGGAGGCGCATGCGCAGTGAGGGTGTGGTTGCCGCGGGAAGGGATGCCTAGAGGAGAGAGAGGGGGAGAGGAGGTTTTTTATGTTTATTTTTTTCAAGTGTTTGCGCATGCGCAGTAAGGGGTGGGCACGCGGCACACCACCACCACCGGATTAAGCTTCGCCATAAGATGCTTCACATCTAAAGGCGCGTTTGTAAAGTCAACGGACAATGGAACTGTGGCGCAATAGATAGCGTGCTTAGCATCGGTTGTGACGGACCAAGAGGTCGTAGGTTCGACTCCCTTTGACGGGACCCTCTTCTTTGTCTTCTGATGATGTGTATTTTTTCGATGTCATTTACGTGACGGAAATACCTCAATGAAGTCTTGGTGTGCCCCGGCAGAAAACACTTTCGTGTTTAAAATTGAAGGAGTGTGCAAAGTGTGTTCGGCGAAAGCTTGTGGCCGTTCGACTGACTACGCCATGCCTTTTTTCTTTTACACGCTCGGTGGGATGGCACACAAACGGAATGTGTGTGTGTTTTCTTTAAAATGCGAAACATTTCTTTGCGTACTGCAAGCACTTTTGCGTTTCTATCTACGTATCTATCTATCTATCTATCTATCTATCTATCTATCTATCTATCTATCTATCTATCTATCTATCTATCTATCTATCTATCTATCTATCTATCTATCTATCTATCTAACCGCCTACGTCTGGGTGCTCTCGTGATGGCCTCCTTTAACTTGGGGTAGACCAAAATTTGTATGGGAGGGTAAGAGGTATTGACGAATATGTCTGGCTGGTCATGACATGAATAACGTGAAAATCCGTCGCGTACGTCGTCAAACTCATTTCTCCAGACACGTGTGGCTCATACCCGTATACCACGGGCAGCGGAATGCGGGTGTGCGCCACAGGACTTTGACAATTTATATCTACCCAGGAACGGCGAGAACAGGCATTGCTACTTTAAATGCGAAAGTGTTAAGAAAAACTGACATCGGTGGCGTTGACACTGGTAATTCAAAGGCGATAGCGTTAAGAAAAACGGACATTGGCGGCGTCGACGCGAGGAATACAAAGAATAGAAATCATAGTCCCAGCAGGAATCAAACCCGAGCATTCTGCGTGGCAATCAAGCATTCTACCACAGAGCCACATCAGGTCTCGAAACTGCTTTGGAAGACCACCCTATGCAGACGTATTGTTCGTGAAACGTATATTGTGGTTGCAATGCTGGCTATCTAATTTTATAAACATTACATGCGTACTCCTACGACGAAGAAGTCATGTCGGGTTAACGTCAGTTGTATACTTAAGCACAATCCACTGTAGTTGGTTTACGCAGCACTATGCAGGGCTACCATCCTTGCAAGCACAATTTCTACATATCAGCTTACGGCTTCTTGTGTTGGCAATACCCGTGTTTCTGTCGGCATCGTTACACAACTGTAAACAACTGGTTATATGAAATATATGCGACTGCTCAACATGTCTGTGCGTGCAACATTTGTAAATATCTTTAGCGTGCTTTCATGACGTTTCGCTGAATAAAACAATTACAACCTAGTCACCTTACCTACGGATGCTTCGCATAACGTCGATTCCCATGGTATTTGGGATCTGCCTAATTTTTTTAATTTTTTAACTCGAATCGCAGTGAGACGAGAGACTAATCTGCCGCCGTTCGCATGTGTTGGTATTTTCTCGCGCTTTGCGCATCGCGCAGACGCCATCCATTTTCCAGTGCTTAAATATACGGACACTTTGTGAATTCCAAAGCGTGTTCCACGAACGCCTGTGTCCACTGAGACGGGGTCGGTTAGAATGGAACGCGATGCGTGCGTCTCCTTCCTTGCATGATTGGAAATGCTGGGCACAGCGACGCTACGCAAGCAAAGCGCGAGCGCTGTATAGTCCGACGCTCCTGGTGTCCGTTTGCGCGCCACGGCGGCAACCCTGGCACCGTGCCAGGACTCGGACGGAGGGAAGGACGGATGGATGGACGGATGGACGAATGGACACGGGCGGACGGACAGACGGATGAATGGACACGGGCGGACGGATGGGCGGGCGGACACGGACGGACGGACGGATGTGAGCATGAGACATTAAAGGCTTTCGCCTTAATAATCTAGCGCTGACCAGGACAGGACAGAGGGGTACGTGACAGGACAGACGGTTGTTCCAACACTCTGTATCAAAATCATGCACATCAGGCTTTATAACAAATGATGGCAATGAAGGCAATGCATGCGTAATCAAAACGAAAGTGAAAATTACTGTAGGCGTACAGGAAAACTATAATCTTCCGTTAAGGAGTCTAAATGCCCCACTGTGTCAGATATGGGCACATATTGATAAGTATTCGGCCGGTACGGAGAATTGTGTCGATAGTGTGCGACGGGTGCCGACCGTAGACAAGAAAATAACGTGAAAAGCCACTGTTGCTTCGGTTAACGGTGTTCCTGACGTAGACTACGAAGGGTAGAATAGCATCCCAACTTTTGTGTGGGGTGAGGCGACGTACGGGGTCGTCATAGGTGTGCGCATAAGGGGATGGGGGGACGCAAAGTCTGCCCCATACATTGATTTGTTGGTATGGAGGGCACTGCGATGAAAGTTCGCCCCTCCCCCTCAACCTGAAATAGAACCCTGCGCACGCCCATGATGGTCGTTCACATTTCGTAAACACGGCGCCGCGTGGATGCGCTTCCCGGGGCACCAGCGCTAGCGGCGCGGCCGCGCATCGAAGCTGATCAGCGCGGTCGTACAAGAGCTTAAGAGGCTGGGCTTCGCTTCGTTTGAAAAGCGTGGGAG
>JALIZH010024749.1:0-20691 GCA_030522465.1 Rhipicephalus appendiculatus | reverse complement strand
GCACCTGATGATCATTAAATATTAGGGGTGTGCGAAATAGTGAAATTTCATCTCGAATCGAATTCGAATCGAATAGTGCCGAATAGTGGCCAAAAATGTCGAATATCGAATCGAATATCGAATACTAAAGATTTTGTTGAAAATTGAAAGGAAGAACAAAGAAATGCAATCTGCTCATGTGAGCCACAGTGAAAGGTTAACAAGAACAAGAACAAGAACATGTCCTCGAGCACATAACGCGGTGAGTGACAGCCACCGAAAGACTACAAATTGTCATGCAGAAACACAAGCTGTTCCACATGACCTTGCCTCAAACTTTCTCGCCGTGATGTTACGGTATTTCCTGCAGTTGAAAACATGCGCTCTCTGGGCGCCTCAGTAGCAGGTATGGGAAGGCATCGCAAAGCATATTTGGCCATGCCTGGATGAAGTGCAGCTCTATGCGCTTTCCCCTATTTCAAAGGATCATCTTTTATTGGCGTCAGGAGCTTATTCAAGTGTTTTTCAACCTTGATTATAAGCTATGAGTTCAGTGCTGGTTATTTTTTGACGCTAGCAGTTCGGCAGTCTATCAGACTGTTTCCTGGCCTTTCCTTCTGGAGCCATGACGTAAGGAAATGACATAATCTCCTTTAAAATAAACATGCACTCACTTATGAACCAGTATATCCGCGAAAGTTTTAACGGGAGGTCTTCTGTAACGGCGTTAGCGTTCGTTTTAGCCACACCCCTAATCAAGTTGCACCATTGACTTGTGTCGCGCTTCAGATATTCGTCCTACCGAATTATTCGAAACTTCGAATACTAGGTATTCGAAAGTCGAATCGAATTATTCGATTAACTACTGTTCGATTCGAATTCGAAACTCGATTATTCGCACACCCCTAAATATGTCTGAGCGCTGTGTATTGCGTTGGCCTTTAGAACACCCAGCCATTGCGCAATCCACATGTTTTAACGCATGGCGTGATACTACTCTTCTGCCACGCAATATTACATGCGTTGAGGAGACTCCTTCCACTACATGACCGTCATATATTGTTTTGTTTTTTTACAGCGAAAGCTGTTATGAGATCACAACAACGGCCGTTTTTGCGCTGTAGTTGTCCGGCGTCCGAAACCACTATCGCACGAAATAAGAAAAAAACTAAATAAATAAAAAATACCTATGACAGAATGGGAACCGAACCCGGGCCCTCTGCGGGGCAGCCCGGCACTCTACCACAGAGCTACGCCGGTGCTTGAAACTGCGTTGCAAACTGACCCTATGCAGGCTTCATGTCGGGTTAGGAATCGCGTTAACATGTGTTGTAAAGCGTTTTAGAACAGTAAAGTGGCAACCAGGCGTCACACAGTGCGAATTGCGTAACGAGTGGGCCGTTCAATGCTCCAAGCCATTACGAAAGCGTCAGGCATAATTCTTCATCGTCGTCAGCCACGGCATCAACAAAGTGCACATAATGCGTCACAAATGTGTAGCGGGTACCGCGCTTTTCCGAAGAATGTCGAATAATGGCACAGTGGACGATTCCCCACTACACAAAAATTATGATGATTTATGGCGTAGTGGGCATCATGTAAGTGCGTTTGTAGTAGATGCCCCAAGAGTGTTTAAAAATGCCCCCCACCTCCCCGAAGGGAATCGTGAGGAAATGCGAATGCATTTCGCGCGCGCTTCACTCCATTTATATATGGTGGTTGTGGTTCGAAGAAGGAAAAGGCGCCTAATTTCTGCAGCCCGGTCGGGAGCACGGCGCAGCGCCTTTTTTTTCTTTTGCTTTTTTTAATTTTTTTTATTTATTTTTTTCATATATAGCTCCGCCGAGCTCCCGCGATGCGAGCGCCCTCACGCACCAGAGCGCGCTCCTCCTCTCCACTCACTCTCCGCTACTCCACCCACCTGCTCCGGTTGCTAGGGGCGAGGATAAGCGCGCGCGCCTGCAGCTGTTGCTATGGGAGAGGGAGTGAGAGCGGAGAGATAACACCTGCCGGCGCACGGACGCCGCCGCCGGTCAACGCCGGATGCCTGACATAGCCCGACTAAGAAATGCATTCGCATTTAAAAAAGGTTCTAGAAATGCCGCCCTTCCAGCTTTCGCTGTGACTGTGCTGCGCGTTCGGCGCACGCCTGGAGTTTTTTTTTTTTTGTTCTCGAAGCAGTTACAAGCAATAGCGTGGCTCTGTGGAAGAGCAGCTGCTTGCCACGCAGACGAGCTGGTTTCGTTTCTCACTCGAAGCAATGTTTTTTTTATTATTCATTTTATTTGCATCTGTCTGGATTTTTCGGTCACGGGAAAGATAATTTTTCGCTCACAGCCAACGACGCCGACACCCACACCGGATTTTGTGCGAAACGAGCTCCTTCATGCTATTGTGTTAAAATAAGTCGGTGTAGTATAAGTGCCCTTTGCCACACGCATTATGATCGGCTGTCTATAAATGCGTGAAATTTATATAGTTTGATGCCAAGGTTCTGGAGATGAAACTTAAAGCAAGTGAAAGTGTCACAATAGGTTAGTGTATTTTATCGTAATTAATTGCAACTACAACTTAAATAATCATCTAGTTATTGTACGGCCAGTCAAGCTAGAGTTCTCCATAAACCAAATTCAGCGACATACCTATACTACATTCGATGGTTATGCGCTGGCTAGGAGTGCTCCTACACAGGTAAAAATATAGTTCGAAATTCCTGCCTGAAGCACCCCACGTCTAACATCTTCTTAAACAGCGTACAAGCTTCACCTAAGCGATCGTTTGTAGCAAAATACTTCACCCAGAAGTAATGAAAAGGAATTTAGGCAACAAAAATGCTTACTTCGCTGATAGCTCGCTGTTTGTGGTCTCGTCCTTGCAAATAGTGGACTTAAATAGCAAAAGTAAGTCGTGTTTCCAAATGAGGACACCGTGTCGCAAAGGGCTATAGTGAAGAACGCAGTTGTCCTGACGGAGGCAAAGCTCTTCTGTCAGAATGTTGGATACCAGATGGCAACTTGCTCAATAACTCGCCATATCTTCTACCTATGTGAATGTCATAACTTCACTGAAAACTTGTTCTAGAGCTGTGGCGTGCAATAGAAGTGCCCTTTGTTTTCGGCATCATTCAAGACAGCCGCGAATTAGGATCGGTATGTAATGTTCTAACATCTGGACATTGCTGTAACTCTTGGCTTTCGCAAATTATGATATTCGCTACTAGAAGATGCACACAGAAGTATAGTGAATTCTTTTAGTTTTACTCTACATGTAGTGCAGCATTGGAGTTAATTTTTATTTAATGTAGATTGAATGTGGCCTTCAGGGCTTCTTCTAAACGAATGCCGAATACAACTTATCAGTGCTGAAAGGGTTGCCAATCCGGTGCTAGGGACCTTTTCTGCTGCCGCTTGCAGTGCTTTGTTTTTAAATGATGTTATTTATTTGCGCACTTTAGAGTAAATGAAGCAGTATTCTGATAGTAGGCTTAAGCCTTACGATGAAAAGTGGGGACATTACCCTACGTTCACCTTGCTGAATGTCGTTGCCCGCAGTGTTCAACACGGATTTTTAAAAAAATATTATACTACACTTGGCGCACGAGGGTTTACTTCGTGCGTCAGCGGGACACATACGTTGCACTTTTTCTTCTGGAGAAAATTTTTTCTCGCACATCACCTGTCGCAATCAGCGCAACGCTAAGTGGCTGCTATCTTACCTAAGTCTATGTAAGCTCCATAAAAATTGCTTTAGCGCTGTTCGGAAAGTGGTAGTAGGGCCACAATGCCGTTGAAATTTCTTCCATTTTTACGGAAGCTTCCGAATATTCCTCTTGTCAGATAAAAAAAAATGGTGATTCAAAATGCTAGATAAATTTCTCTTTTTCTAGTTTTAGAAAGGTGATCTCAGCTTCCAGTCATCATGTGTTTTTGTACACAAGTGCAGTAACTTGACATACATATATCAAAACACAGTGCTTGATTATAAGGGGTTAAAGAGTGCGCAGTGAAGATGTCCATATTGAATATCTGACGCAAGTTTACTAAAACACTCCGCATGACATTTCAATAATGAGAGCTGTTTTCAGTAACATCACATGGACATATATGAAATCGATTTATATTCCGCACGAATTTCACGGGAAGTATATGAAATTATTGAAACTTTCTGGCCATGTGAAACGTTCTGGTGGAGAAAATTCACTTGACATATGTCCTCAGTATCTGTACAGCGCTAACATTTTTAACAGCGGAGATGTTTAAGCCGACCATTGGTTCAGGACGGGTGAACAAAGACGATCATCATCATGAACCTATGCAGGCTCACTTCGTCCTGCTCTTGATCATCTTCTTCATCCCAAGAAGAACGTGTGTTGCAATGCAGTAGAGCAGTGCTTTTCAGCCAAAGCTATTTCGGCGACCTCCCCCTGTGGACTGCTGGAAGTGGTGAGGGACCCCTTGCAGTGAGAGAGAAGAGAGGGGATGGGGTGCATCATAAATTAACACAACATGCAGCGTGATATAAGGGCTCTTTGTTTCTCCGTGACTCAGAATGTTCAAACTAAAGTGTCACACCGATTCGATCTCAACAGCTTGTAAATAAGTTGTGGGGTCTCCAGCCACATTCAACCTATTTCTAGCTATGAGTAACAGAGAGATGAGCTCGATGGTGATTATTCATTCTAAAAGACAGGGCGTGCAAACACGGCCACAAGAAAAGTCAAGACACCACAAACGCTGGCGTTTGTGCTGTCTTGACTTGTGTCTCGTGTCCGTGTTTGCGCGCCCTGTCTTTTAGAATGAATTCTAGCTATGCTTTCTTTTCAAATATGCAAGACTGGAAAAAGCATGCTCGCGTGAATCTGTCGTAGAAAACTGCAACAAAAGCTTTGCAGCCATCTCATGGTGAAGGGGAAATAAAATTCAGCCTAACCACAATGCAGAAGTCTTATGCAGTAAAGCATACCGAAAACCACAAAGGGCTGCTGTCACGGGACATACTTAAAGTCCCTAGAATAACTAAAGTAGCGCCATACGTGTCAATGTGCAGGCTCCTCCTCTCCCCTCTGCTTGGTAGTGCAAGCGCCATCTTGTCCGTCCTGTGTGCATACCCTCTCCCGCGCGCCGGGAGAGGGTATGCCTGTGAAAGGGTATGCCTTTCGCACGGCCGGCCGTGATTCACGAGTTTGTGGGGATATCAGTCTGTCTCTTGAATTTTGAAAAAAAAAATCTTTTTCCCCGAAAAGGCGAAGCAGTAAATGCGATAGCAACATATTTCGTAATGTTATAACGAACTAAGGCTAGCAGCTAACTCTTTTTCATCCGATCTCGCGAAACTGCAAAACACTGGTGTATGGGAATACGGCCGCTCCCGGGAAAAAAGTTCTCACGCAGTTTGTCGTATCAGTGGTCACAGCACGAAGCGGCGAGATGATAGCGCGAGAAGGGTATACGAGACGCGTTTGCTGATGCCTGCCGAGATAACGCGCGCGCCAGCGCCCTTAAAGTCCAAGTTCACAGCTGCGGATATCAAACCACGCAGCCCCCCCCCCCCCCCCCCCCACACACACACACACCGACGTCTCTCCATGCTCCTTCGCCCAGCGAAAGACGGACAGGGCTTCCTTTCTTGTTGAGGAGCAACCGATGGCAGGCCTCGCACGCGGGGTGATTAATCGCATGCGCCCTACGTGCGATGGAGTGGGCAGCTTGTTTCAATGCTTCAGCCGTGTTCCTCGCTAGCGCTCGCGCGCTTTTACTAGCGGGTACAGCATGCGATGCGCGTACAAAAGTTACCGATTTGGGCTTTATACGGAACATGACGGCGACAATGAAAACCAGCACAGAGTCTCCATATAACTATTATCGCAATAAAAAATATACAGTAACCGTGGAAACGGGTTGGCCTATTTTTTTTTTTTGGAGAGCTGCATCGTCTTCGCTGTAAAGAGTCCATCCGTTGGAAGAATCAAATAATCCGGTTCCTCTTCCATTCGTTCTATTCCATATCTCCTCGACACTTATTTCTTCATAAAGCACGTGTACAATGGGAGCACTAAGCGTTTAACCCATCAGAATTTCGAGCTTGTCGGCTGCCCTCTGTTATTTCGCCTTGCGTAATGGGAAACTCACAAAACAGTGCGAAATAAGTTAATCGCGCATGGTAATCACGGAGGTGAGGAAGAACGGGTGAGCGAATGCATGGCAAAGCAGGGTAGGAGACACTACACAACTGATATTTCTCGTATATGGACCAATCGAAAGTATTTGCTCTATACATATGTCACGTGAATCACCGTCCTGGCGTCACGAAGAGCGCCAAAAAAGAAAAGGGAAATGCCAAGGGAGAATACCACGCTCGATATTAGATGTGAAGCATCTTATGGCGAAGCTTAATCCGGTGGTGGTGGTGGTGTGCCGCGTGCCCACCCTTACTGCGCATGCGCAAACCCCTTAAAAAATAAAAATAAAAAACCTCCTCTCCCCTCTCCTCTAGGCATCCCTCCCCGCGGCAACCACACTCCCACTGCGCGTGCGCGTCCCCCCCTCTCTCTCCTCTCCTACGCTCCCCCCCTCTCTACTCTAGGCATCCCTGCCCGCGGCGTCTACACTACCACTGCGCATGCTCGTCCCCCCCCCTCTCTCCTCTACGCATCCCTGCCCACGGCGTTCACACTCCCACTGCGCATGCGTGTCACCCCCTCTCTCTCCTCTCCTACGCTCCCCCCTCTCTCGCCTCGCGACGCCGACGCAGGCAGCGTCTGCTAGCGAGTTTCTTGGTTGAAAAAACCGACTGCTCGCGCTGCACAACCGTTCACTGGCCACCCCGTATATATGGCAATGGATCTTGACCTCCAAGGTGGTGCCGGTGGGAGATTTCTCCTGTGCGTTGTTGAACAATAAAAATTCGCAGCGTGCGCGTTAACTAAAAGCGGAGTGCGGGTCTCTGTGTCCAGTCGGAGTCTTATGTCTCTCATTGCCCATTAGCAGCGATTGGCATGTTCCAGTAGGAAACACTGCTCCATCACTGCCTGCTTTGCGCCTCCCCAGTTTTCTCTCCTGCGCAACGCTGCGATGAGAGGCAGCGTCAACGCCGCCGCCAGTGTAAGCGTTAGCGCCCGCTGCTTCACATCTACACATGGTTCCCTTTAGCGGGAGATGGTCTAATTTGTATTTTTCAGAGGCTGTACTGGGGCCGTTATACAGACAGGGTGTACAAACACGGACACAAGAAAGTAGTCCAGACACCGCAAACACCGCCACCTGAAAAAATGGTACAGCGGCGGAAAGGAAGGTAGACAAAAAAAGATTAACACACCTTCGCACTGGTGGTGCCAATCCTGAAGGAAGTGCAGAGTTGGGCAGCCTTTGTTTCTCTTCCGTTTTCTCTTTCTTTCCTCTTCTCTTTCTTTCTTTTTCTCTGTTTCCTTTTTTTTCTCAATGTGTACTGATTTCTTCCTGTCTCTTTATTAATTTCTTTCTCTTTCTTGCTCTTTCTATTCTTCCTATTTTTTCCTTTCTTTCTTTCTCTTTCTATTTTTTGCTTGATTCCTTTCCTTCTGTTTTTATACCTGTATTTGCCTGCGTTATGCCAAGCGACGACAGCATACGGCAGCATACGACAACCCAGGCCCATAAACTGCTCCGCATATAATATCATCATCAATGTGCTCGAAGAACAAGAGGGAGAGCGTGCGCTCAATATGCGACAGATGGCTATACTATTCGTGGTTTTTCCTGCGTTACACCAAGCTACGACAGCATACGATGATAGCATGCGATGACTACATGCGACAGCCCGGGTCCTTAAATTGCTCCGCACATAGAACACTTATGTGCGCATCAGGCCCGTAGCCAGAAATTTTTTTCGGGGGGGGGGGGGGGGGGGTATTCTTGAAGGCCTTGAAAAACCCCTATTTTCACTATTTATTCTCGGTAAAACACCCCCTTCATCCAAATTTCGGGGAAGGGGGGGGCCCCCCCCCCCCGGCTACGGGTCTGGTGCGCATTCCCGGGCAAGAGGCGATACCTATCAGTCAGTTGCGCGTGATGGTAAACATGAGAGATAACTGGTCACTCTCTTGACTTGACCCTTGTGTTTTAAGGCGAAAGCCTCTAATGTCTCATGCTCACGTCCGTCCGGTGTCCGTCCGGCGTCCGTTTGTCCGTCCATCCGTCCGTCCGTCTGTGCGTCCGTCCGAGCTCTGGCACGGAGCCAGGTCGCCGCCGGGAAGCGCAAACGGACGCCGGTCGCGTCGGACTCTACATCCCTCGCGCTTTGCTTGCGTAGCGTCGCTGTGCCCAGCGTTTGCAATCATTCTGACCGACGCCGTCTCAATAGACACAGGCGTTCACGGAATACACTTACGAATGTACTACAAAGGGTCCGTCAATTTAAGCGCTGGAACGCGGATGGCGTTTGCACGATGCGCAAAGCGCCAGAAAATACTAACGCATGCGAACGGAGGAAGATTAGTCTCGCTTCTCGCTGCGATTCGCGGTAAAAAATTAAAAAAGAAAACACGTACACATTCGAGTTGTGTGTTATCCCACTGAGAGTGTAAAAGAAAAAAGACATGGCATAGTCAGTGGAATGGCCTCACGCTTTCGCCGAACACACTTTGGAATGTACAAAGTGTCCTTCAATTTTTTCACGCCGTGTCTTTTTAACATGAATACCTACCAACAAGCTCAGCTATCGGTTATTATAAGTGTTTCATTGCCTTTACTTCTCTATTTATTTATCGACTTACTCGAGTAAAAAAAGTAAGGAAAAAAGTGCATTAAACCATCCATTATCTATTTGATTTATCTATGCACAATGTAGTATAGCCCCGAGACTCCACTAATATGCTATCTAGCGAGTTGGATCGTCTCCCTTTAAGGCTGTAGGACGCCGCAGCGTTGAGGTCAGGCAATACTCTTGAGACTTCTGGAGGAAAGAAATATATATACAACTTCCGGGGAGCTGTTCTAGATGTGTCCATCTGAAGAAGATATTCGCAGTCCATTTCGACAGAGCGCATTCAGTTACTCGAAAAAGTGGTTGGCCGTGATGTTTGCTCTTGACCACGTCGATGCGTCTACCGCGGGGGTGTAACGGTTAGGGTGCTCGACGACTGCTGACCCGAAGGTCGCGGCTTCGATCCCGGCCGCGGCGGTCGCAATTCGATGGAGGCGAAATGGCAGAGGCCCGTGTACTGTGCGATGTCAGTGCACGTTGAAGAACACCAGATGGTCAAAATTTCCGAAGCCCTCCACTACGGCGCCCCTCAATCATACTGCGGTTTTCGGAAGTTAAACACCATATATATATATATATATATATATATATATATATATATATATATATATATATATATATATATATATATATATATATATATATATATATATATATATATATATATATACCACGTCAATGCAACGAACCCGTCAGCACATTCCCAGCGTAAGAAGAAAGTGCACAAAATTTACAGAAATAGGAACTTGCCAAGTCTGAACTTGCATATGAATGTGTCCCAGATGTTTGAGAACCATGCAGAAAATGCGTACCGACCTTCGCAGGTGCGATAGACGGGCAGTCGCATTAAACCTAATTCGATGGCTTACGCAACCAGAATTTATGCACAGCCTCCGAGATGTACGCCCAAAAACGGATGTGTGGACGCTGCGTTCGTTGCGTTGAAGCGCATTTCGTCCCTCTCATTAGTGTCGAGAGTTGTGAAAGCTTCGTGACATCAAAATGACGTTCCGGAAGAAGATCCGGAAACAGGGAGCGCACTGGTCACTGAATTCCAGCCAATCAGCTGCGGCCGAAATGGACAGTTCACTAGGGGGACACATCGAGAATAACTCCCCAGCCATCAAAAATGAAACAGGAGCATGCTGGAAACTTTCACCAGAGCTTGGAGTACGAGGGGGGGGAAGTGTCGTCGGAGGAGGTTCGTCTGTGAACGTGAGGCACTCGCTCGTGAATTTTCTTTTATTTACACATGAGCTCACCATGAAAAAGGAAAAATTGGCCGCGTATCTGCGTGCTTCGCTGCAAATGTCATCGAAAGACGATAGTCTTCTGCCGGTCGTACTATATGAGTCCTGGTCTCATCCGCGACCACCTGTGATGCTGTTCTCGACCATTGCCGTCCTGGCATGACCAAGCGTCTTCTCGCCGCAAGCACGGTGTTTTTGGCACCGTGTAAAAAGCTGAGAAGTCGCGCAGAGCGACCACGAAAAGAGATTCTCTTGTTTGCAGAGACGAGGGCAGACTGCGCCAGCTATCGTGCGTCGGATGAAACACGCGGCACTTCGCGCGACCTCGGAGATAGACGACGACTCTTCGCTTTTGCGAGGCAGCCCGCATTTTCAGCGCAGCCTAAGAAACACTAGGGTCTTTAGAATTAAGTATCTATGTATTTTCTATAAAAGAACACACCACTTAATACTTCCGTATTGTTGTTGCGCCTCAGATATGCGTAATATTTGCTTTTTCATCGACAATGTTCACAAGTATGCACGAAAACGACTGTTCAAGTTGGCTGGGCGTTCAGAAAGTAGTTAAACTTTGGCCGAGTAGCTGAATCGGCATTCGGACGGACAGACAAACCGAAATTTCTGCGTTGAAGTATCCCAAGAAAGACTATCGTCTTTAAAAAGTAAGAGCATGATGGGAGTTGTGACACAAGCCCGAAGTGGTAGTGTCTTCGGAGGAGGTCGACTTGTGGATGCAGGCGTCCTCTCGACTATTTTTTTTCCCTTATGGTTGAAGCACATTCCGTTCCTCTAATTTGAGTCAAGGGTTGTGAAAACTTCGTGACGTCATAATGACGTTGAAGAGGAAGAATCGGAAAGAGAGGGCACGCTGCTGGCCGAGCTTCCTCCAACCAGCGGCGGCTGAATGGAGAGTCCATTACACCGACACATCCAGAAAACCTTGCCAAGTGAAGTGATTATTTTATGTCCCGGTTCGCCGTTAGGGTTAAAATGAGAGGCCGCCGGCGGCGCGCCGAAATTATTGCGCGGCGGCGGCGGCGGCGTGGTCACTCTGGAAATTTCGGCGGCGGCGCGATCGGCGTGAGCAAAAACGGGCAGCGGCGGTTGCGCGGCGCGGCGGCGCGCAGCTCTAATCTATCTATCTATCTATCTATCTATCTATCTATCTATCTATCTATCTATCTATCTATCTATCTATCTATCTATCTATCTATCTATCTATCTATCTATCTATCTATCAGACTGCCTACGACTTTGTGCTCTCCTGGCGGTTTCGTTGATTGGATGTTATCGAAACTGCTCTGGCATAACATGACTCTATGACAAACATAAATGACAAGTCATAACATAAAAATAGCGACATGCATATAATGAAGAGCATGGTTTACATGCCGCCGTCTTGGTGCTCCTCCAGCCATTTTGTTAAGTGGATATATAACAAAGTTGATGTGGCTTGATATCAGTGCATGACGTACATTCGTGACAGGTCCTAACGCGCATATCCAGACAAACAGTCATGCACAGCATGATTTACATGACATGGTCTCAGCGAGCTTGGGGCCATTTAATAAATGAATATAGGGCAAAAGAGATATGGCTAGAGATTTCTGTATGACGGACATAAATGACAGGTGAATGAAACAACTGTAAATGTAAGGGCTCGTTTTTCTTTGTTAGACATATTATGAGAACTAACAGACAAGAAGAGAGAAGAAATGGTAGAGAGGAAAGGCAGGGAGGTTAACCAGTCCAGGATGACCGGTTTGCTACCCTACACGTGGGAACGGGATGGGGGAAGTTGAAAGAGTGGAAGGAGAAAGAAAGATAGCACAACACAACACACACACACACACGCAGTCGGTCACAATCCATCACTCTGGCGTGGTACACGAGATCACTGTCACAGCCGTTTGTCCAAGTCCGTTTTTCTCAGAAACCGCAGTAGTTCCTTGGTCGCCTTCATCTGCGATGTCCTCTGTCGACGACATGCAAGAATAGTTTGAACAGATATTTGTCCATTGTCCAGGTGCGCTAGAACGGATGCCAGTGATTGTCTCTGAACATTATAGACAGTACAGTCACACAGGATGTGGCGTAGTGTCTCCTCGCAACGACAGGCATCGCAGAGAGCGTTGTCAGCCATTCCAATGCGGAAGGAATACGATTTCGTGAATGCCACACCTAACAAAAATTGCCCGCGTATCTACGTGCTTCGCTGCAAATGTCGTCGAAAGACGATAGTCTTGTGCCGGCCGTACTCCTATGTTTTGCCTTGCCTCAGACAGCGCCTACTCCACGTTGAATTGGCGCCTACTCTACGTTGAATAAAAGAACACACGGCCGGATACTTACATATTAATGTTGGGCCTCAGGTCTGCTAGTATTTGCTTTTTTGATCGAATATGTTCCCTAGTATGAAAGCAAATACCAGTCCAAGATGGCTGGGCGTTCAGAAATTAGGTAAACTTTGGCCCTGTAGCTAGCTGAATCGGGTCACGGACAGACAGATAGACAGACAGACAGATAGCCCAAAATTTTTGCGTTTAAGTATCCCAAGAAAGACTATCGTCTTTAATAAACGATAAAGCAGTGTGGCCTCTCTTCGGCATAGTCCAGTTGGCATATAGAGGTGCATCAAAGAGCACAGGCGGTGTTGACGATTGGTCTAGTTGTTCTGGATGTTCTGGCTGCTTGGTGGGCACCATAGAGAGAGCGTGATCTCTTTTGCAAGCCCTCGAAGAATGCTGGCAGCGTCAGACCTTGAAAGTGGTATATTATCCTCCTGTGTACCTTCAAGAGCTATCCGAGCAGCATTATCGGCTTGTTCATTCCCTATGACGCCGCAGTGACTTGAAAGCCACTGAAACGTCACGTGGTGCCCTTTCTCATGTGATGTATGGAGAAGATGTCGAATTTCAAACACGAGCTGTTCGTATGGCCCGCGACGCAGTGCTGATAGCAGAGATTGTAGGGCTGCCTTGGAGTCGCTGGAGATCGACCATTGTTGAGGTGGTTCCCGATTGACTAAACAAAGTGCAGAGCGCAGAGCAGCTAGTTCCGCAGCTGTCGACGTCTTATGGTGGTCAGTCCGAAAGCTAATGGTAATAGCTCTTGCTGGGATAACCACTGCACCGGACGAAAACTGGAGGTTTGTGGATCCATCGGTATATATATGTACACGTCCCGCATACCTCTCGTGCAAAAGAAGTAGAGACAGTTGCTTCAGCACAGGCGACGACAGTTCAGATTTTTCCCGGATTCCTGGCACACTGAGATGCACTGTGGGTAGAATAAGGCACCAAGGAGGCATCGATGCTTTAGATGCAGTGGTGAAGCCCGAGGGAAGTTTGGCGTTGTACTTGACAATAGTTTTGGAGAACGATGCTTGGCGCCTGTCTGAAGGCAGTGTGGCAAGGTGATGACAAGGAGCACGTGCAAAATGTCTGACGTGCGTTCTCAGGACTTCCACCGTAATGTGAGTTTGCATTGGATGGTCACGAGCAATCGCAGTAGTTGCCTCTGTTCACGTACATCTGGGCAAACCGAGGCACACTCTGAGTGCTTGAGCTTGTACTGCTTGCAGAACCCTAATATTTGTTTTGCATGTATTGCTCAGCACAGGCAGGCTGTATCTCAGAAAACCGAGAAACAGCGCTCTGTAGAGTTCCAGTATTCCGCCTACTGACATCCCCCCACGTCTTTCCTGCCAAGAACTTGAACAGCTGGGAAATTGCTGTCGGGCGCTGCTTCATGTAGGTCACGTGCGGGATCCAGCAGAGGTCTCTGTCAATGATTACGCCAAGAAACCTGTGAGTTCTGGCGTAAGAAATGGGCCGCCCGTTGATTGAGATGGTATAAGGCGTCATTGGTTTGCGAGTGAAGGCCACTAGTGCAGATTTTTCTGGTGACATGCGGAGACCTTGTTTACACAAGTAGCTCGCTGTCAAAGTTGCTGCTCTTTGAAGCCGCGCACGTATCTGTAGACTTGTGACCACCGAAGCCCAGACACAGATGTCGTCTGCGTATATTGAAATCTTGATGGTAGCTGGCAAGCATTCAGCAAGACCAACAAGTGCGAGGTTGAATAGCGTCGGGCTGAGAACTCCGCCTTGAGGAACGCCCCTGGAGGTATATCGTCGTGTAGTTGGGCCATCGTCTGTTAACACGAAGAATGACCTTGCAGTCAGATAACTTGCAATCCATGAAAAAACGCGGCCACCGAGGCCAACCACCGCAAGAGCATCGAAAATGGCCTCATGTAATACGTTATTGTATGAGCCCTTCACATCAAGGAACAAAGCTGCAGATAGCCGCTTACGGGACTTTTCGTGTTGAACATACGATGCGAGGTCAACTACATTGTCGATGGAAGAGCGGTCACGTCGGAAACCAGCCATGCAGTTCGGATAGATCTTGTAGTGCTCGAGATACCACTCCAGGCGGCCAAGGATCATGCGTTCCATGATCTTTCCTACACAGCTGGACAGCGCTATTGGGCGGCACGAGGCGAGCTCGAGTGGAGATTTGCCCTGCTTCAAGAGGGGCACCAAACGGCTTACTTTCCAGTCGTCGGGGACATTACCCTCCTGCCATGAGGAGTTGTAGAGGCTGAACAATTCTCTCCTTGCACATTCTCCGAGGTTGCATAAGGCTCGGTATGTAATACTATCTGGACCTGGAGAGGTAGAACGCCTGCAGAGAGTTAGTGCCGCCTCGAGCTCCTCCATTGTAAAAGAGAGGTCCATGCGGCAGTCAGGAGAATTTGGCACGTCACCTGGGATGGAGGAGAATCTGGACGATTCGTTTGGTTAGCAATCCGCGCACAAAAATCCTCTGCGACATCGATGTCTTGCCGCCCTTGAAAAAGTGCCAGCGTTTTGAATGGAAAACGCTCTTCCGGAAGGCGACGCAGACCTTGCACCGTTTTCCAAATGTGAGAAAGTGGCCTGCGGGGATCTAGTGTCTGGCAAAACGTTGTCCAACGTGCGGACGCTAATCTATCCATGCGACGTTGAATCTTCTTTTGCATCCTCCTGGCTGCCCGAAGGTCGTGGATTGATTTCGAGCGTCGATATCGACGTTCCGCCCGGCGTCGAAGTGCTCGAAGTCGCTCCAACTCTATGTCGAAATCGTTTCGCTTGGAAGAGGTCGTCGTCAACGTGCGAGAGGCGCTTTTCATTATATTCTTATTGTTTCCTCTAACCCAGACCTTAGGCCTTCGCTGCAAGCATCTTCTATGTCAGATTTGAACGTGGTCCATTGAATCGTTCGAATGGTCTTCCCTGGACCAGATTTAGATAAGCCTTTGATGTTAAGGTAGATGGGAATGTGATCACTCCCATGTGTCTCAACATCTGGAAACCACTTGACGCATCTGGAGAGAGAGTTGGAGACGAAAGCAAGATCCGAGACAGCTGCCGTATGTCACGCCTTGAAGAAAAGTGGGGCTACCATCGTTCAGGAGAGTAAGGCCATAGCTGTAGCCGATGCTTGCTAATCTCCGTCCTCTTGAATTTGTCCTAGTACTTCCCCATGCAGGGTGGTGCGCATTGAAATCTCCTATGATGACCCATGGTGCAGCACAAATACTCAAGATATCCGCTAATCTTCCTGAATCGAAGTTGCTTGAAGGCGACATATACACGCCGATGAGAGTAAACATCAGTTTGTTCTTTTTAACAGTGATGCATACATATTGATTGTGATCGTGCGGCGCAATTGTTTGCACAACATAGGTGAGGTCACGACGAACAAAAACGATGATTTTGCTGCACGCACCGTTTGTTGAAGACGTGACAGCTTCGTACCCTGAGAGTCTGATAGGCTTCGACAAATTGGGCTGACAAATGACGATCAGTGGAAACACGTTGGTATACACAAACTGACGAAAATCTGAAAGACGTGATTTTAGCCCTCTGGCGTTCCATTGGATGACGGACGCTGCCTTGACTTCTTTACGGAAGGAGGAGGTGTGGATAGCCATCTTTCTATTTGAGGGATTCAAGCACGGGGCTTAGGACGTCCAGCACCTTAAGGGCGCTTCGAGCAGAACTTGTATTCATGTCCACTAGTATCGCTCGGATGGCTTCCAAGAGGGAACGTAGTACCGAGATGACTTGACAGTCTGTTTTAGGTGTATCATCCATGACTGGAGAAGGCTCCGGTTGGGACCACGGCTTTCCGAGGTTCCTTGGCAAGGGAGCGGGTCGGAAGTGTAGGCCATTCCTCTGAAGAAAGATGCTTATCGGCTTCCTTCGTGGAAGGGGTGGGCCCGCTCGCGGCGCGACTGAGTGGTGTCACAACGGAGTGGGCGCTATCATTTCGAGCATGCGCTTTCTTTGAAGACCTGCGATGATGTCGGCGTCGGCTACTTCGGCTGCCTCCCTGTGGGTCGAGTTGTCGCGTGCCATTTGCTTGAGAACCGCGCGCTCCTTCTTGATGCGAGGGCAGTCTTTTGACGAGGCAGCGTGAGGGCCGCTGCAGTTGGCGCACTTCAGAGTAGTGGCACGGCAGATGTCTTCTGCATGAGGTTCAGCGCAACGGGGACACAGTAGCGAGTTGGGACGCATGCCCTTGACGTGTCCTAGCCTGAAGCACTGATGACATTGAAGTGGCTTCTGGATGAATGGCCGAACTGGATGACGGAAATGTCCAACTTTAACGTGGGATGGTATGCAATCCCCCTTAAAAATCACTTTTACGCAGCGCGTATTGCCCAAACGGCGCAGTTGCGTAATGACAATGCCCTCGTTTGCCGGCTTGATGAGGGTAGGTAAGTCAGCATTGGGAATGGCAATGTCGATGTCGTAAATCACACCGGCTATGGATGTGTCATCCATCGGGATGAAGGGCGCATTTTAATGCCACCTAGCTCCGTCATTTGTTGAAGCTGTCCTAGCGCACTCACGTTGTTCACGTCTATGGCGAGGATATTCTTCCGTGGGTTTATTCTGATGTCTCTAATTTGATCTGGCACCGCACATTCCAGAACAACGGATAGGGCTTGCCTGTTCAGCAGTCGTAGGTTGCTTGAGGGATCTTCCGGCATGAAGATGATGACGTGCGGCCAGCGCGCAGGCCTTGGCCGCATAGTCGCTGTACTCGCAGGAGTTGCCGGCGATGCGTCGATGATCTTTCTCTTCGCCCTCTTACTCCGGACGGCTATGAATCTGTCGTCGGATGTGTCATCCTCCGACATAGAGTACAGCTCGGTGCCTTCAGTGTCACTGGGAGAGCCAACTCGCTTCCTTGCGGTTGACGGCCGTGATGACTTCTGGCCAGGCGGGCCACTGTCATGCTCCGCGTCCATGAACGCAAGACGGGGAGGCGAGGCACCTCGAAAAAGCGAAGGTTTCGCGAAAAATTCAGGAGCCCCCCGGCAGGATCCGAACCTGCGACCTTCGAATAACGCGTCCGATGCTCTACCACTGAGCTACGGTGGCGGTCATCCCTCCGTCCACTTTATAGGGTATATATGTGTACTTAAACGTGGGAGCGTCAGTCAGCGCCGCCTGTTGCCATTACGGCGAGTGTGGAACACTCTTTTTTTTGCCTGTAGGCGTCACGTAGTACGAGATCTTATTACGAGCGGGCAGCTGACTAATAATCCCTCGCATACTACCTGAAGGCATCAAGTCTGCCAGAACGAGACCCTCGTTATGAATGAAGGAAAGAATTGTAAACTTAAGGGCTCGTTTGCTTTGTTAGACACAGTATTAATGAGAACTAACAGACAAAGATGCCAAGGAAAGTATAGGGGATGTTATTAGAAGTAATTGTAATGTGAATGGGAAGAAAGAAAAGCGGTCGAAAAGATAACTTGCCGCCGGCAGAGACCGAACCTGCGACCTTCGAATAAGGCGTCCGATGCTCCATCAACTGAGCTACGGTGGCGGTCATTCGTCCGTACACTTTATAGGGGTATATATGTCCATTTAAACGTGGGAGTGTCCGTCAGCTCCACCAGTAGCCATTACGGCGAGTGTGAAACACTTTTTTTTGCCTGTTGATGTCACGTAGCACGTCATCTTATCACGAGCTGGCAGCTGACCCATAATTCCTCGCATACTACCTGTAGGCGTCAAGTCTACCAGAACGAGACCCTCGCTATGAATGAAGGAAAGAAGTGTAAAAGGGCCCCGTTCTGGCAGACTTGATGCCATCTTCTGGTAACATGCGAGAAATCGGACCGGTCCCATCGATCTTCATTAGCGATGTGTGTGTGTATCTATCTTTATATATATATATATATGTGTGACGTCTAACTGCGCTATTCTCAATAACGTACTATTGCGTGTTCGCTGTGCTCGCTTTTTTTGGTTAATAAAGAAAGCCCGCGAAATCTGAAAAATGAAACGTGACTAGACTGCAGCGCGCCTCAGGAAGCCGCGCCTTCAAACAGGATCAAGTGCTTTGAGGTGACAAGTCAGGACTACGCTCCCAGCTTTTGCGGATGGCAGCCTATTCACGTGTTATTTTTCATATTTCGCGTGCGTTCTTTATCAGCCGGAAAAAATGAGCACGTAATGAGTACGTTGATAAAAATAGGGCTGTTGGATGTCACTTGAGCATGCCTGCATATGCGTCATAGATATTTTAATGATTAGTTGACTACTTGTCGAGTTAGAAACATAATTAGGACTAATTAACTAAACCTGATTAACGAAAAATGAGTAGTGGCTCTGCAGTATCCTGGGGACAATATGCACTAGGTGTACTTCGCGTAATGACGTTCCACTTTTTTTAAGTCGTGCTGCGTGATATTTGGGACACCCTGTATATATAAGCCCACACAGGAAAATTATCCAATAGGAAGACAAGCGAAACGCTTTTGCAGCTTCGCTGGTCTGCCCTCACCACGAACAGATGGAAGGGACCTAAATTTGATATAAAATAGTACAACAATGTTGACTAATAGTGTTCTGTACCACGGTTCTTCGCAGGTCGTTCCAACACAAGGCGAGGTGTGGCCACAGCCCCTGAACCAGACGAAAAGCAGCAAAACTCTATCTCTAGATGCAAGCACATTCTCCTTCCAGTACGAGGGTCCCTGCTTCGTGGTGCAGCAGGCACTGAAGCGCTACCGGCGTCAGATATTATTCCAAAACTGCACGAAATCTCAAACATCAAGGGGAGCTAGACGCAGACATACACGGACCAAGCTAAACTCCCAGGCGTGTTCACACGACGGTAATCTCGATGTTTTGATAGTAACGGTGTCCCATCGGTGCGAAGACATCCCGGATCATCGAATGGATGAAAGCTGTAAGTCTTACCGGGCGCTGACGACAGCCGTCAGTGAGAGGTAGTAATGACATTAAAGTACAGCCACTGAGTCGTGTTGCGCGGTTATATCAGAGCACACTAGCAAACTAAATTGTGTTTGTAACTGTGTGTGCAGCAGCCACAAAAGCACACGAGAGGATTCGAGAAGTCGGTTGGGTGTGAAAATGTCGTTTATGGATAAAACACTTGGGCAGAACACTAAAATGACGACTTTTGCTCTATAGAAATATCCATTTGATGTAGATTTCAGGACTGAAGCCTGCCACCAAACTGCAACTGACAAATTTTTTTCCTATTCTCTATGGAGAATGCGATACGTCTGCTTCTGTGCAACACCATCACCGCATGGACTTGTAATCCTGTCCGCGATAAGCTAATATATCGCAGCGTACTTCAGAATGTGCAGCTTTTCACCAAAACCCAATGCGGTATCTTCTGTACGCAGTGGCGTAGCGATGGGGTGGCACACCGGGCCCGTGGCACCCCCCCCCCCCCCCCAATTTTTGTTTTTGGTTTTTGCCCTGGCACACAGAGCATAAAATGACACTAGACCATATCCATCCCGTCAGGCCCCCCACTTCAGATCAAGGAGGTGCCCCCCCCCCCCCCCCCCCGAAAAGATTTGTGCCTACGCCCTTGTCTGTTCGCATTATGTAGAAGACGCGGATCAGTATCTGGCACATCATTAATAAATGAAATGCCATGCGCGTCCATGAGAGTGAACAAATGTCGGAGTCAGACCACTGCAGTCACCACCCATCACATTTCCAGAAAAAAAGTGTTCAAAGGGTGAACTAGTTATTTACGAAGGTATATTGCACGGCAATAAACAGCGAAACGCGGACGTGGAACGAAGTCGGCATGGAAATCTGTGTATCTTTGCGCTACATACGCATAGGCGTGCGCAGGGTTCCCATTCAGGGGGGTCGAAGGTTCTTCGCAGCGCCTCCCCCCTCCATATTACGCCCCCCCCCCCCCCCTCTCGCTCCCTGCCCCCCTCCCCGCGTGCGCACGCCTATGTTCATACGGGCGGATGCCAATCTTCCTTTACAACGTAGTACTACTATTCCACGTTGTTGCTATTCCGTTTTGCCTGGCATCATCGACAGCGAACGCATGAGCGGGAACTAGAAACTATGAGCGAAGAATTCAATGAAAAGCACTTCTTGCTTCTAGGAAATTCCTTTTTTTTATGTGCGAAGCACTTTTAGGGGCCGGACTGTAGTATGCTGTCGTCGTCGGTTGTCTAAACGCTCCATGTGTAGCATATTGAGTGTGCGCTCGCACCAAGGAGAGGTCTTCTTCCTCTTGGTCTTCGAGCGCCTTGATGATGATCACTTATCATCAGCAAAACCAACAAAAAAAAAAAAGCAGCACTTGGCGTAACGCAGGCAAAATCACGTATAAAAATAGAAAAAAAGAGGGAGCAAGCACTAAA
>JALIZH010024748.1:0-25196 GCA_030522465.1 Rhipicephalus appendiculatus | reverse complement strand
TAGAAGACCGGACGCTTGCTCTGGTTCATCTAACTACCCTTTTTCTTTCACTAGTCCAACTCTCTCTTTCTCTCTCTTAATCTCTGATGAAAACCTATAGGCATTTGTTGTCACTGAGAAAGGCGATACGGATGGGCCACGGCATGCCACCACCGACTCGTTAGCTGTACACTTTAATGATTTGAACGAGACTGACCGCTTGTTCTCGTTAACCTAGCCTACCTTTTTTTCTTTCGTTTGTATCTCTCTAACGTTTATTTTGTGATAAAAACCTAGAATATGTTTGCACTCGTTGCAAAAGGCGACACGGATATATGACGGCGTGAGGCCGTGTTATCGTTAGCTGGCCGCTTGAACGATTTATACAGGCTGATGCACTGAGACTCGGGCACCGCTTGTAACCGAGTCGAGGATGCAGGCGCAGGTGCTTTTCTAGACGGGTCGCCGGTGCGAAAGGAACCCGAGTTCCCTCAGCGGCATCAAAAAGCGCTACTCATGCGAGGGGAACCCTGGATACTCGGGAAATCAGTCGACGGGAAGAGCGTGACCACCACAAATGGAAGCCCTGTCCTTATACTGTCAGACCAGAACGAAATGAAAGTACGCGGCTGGGACGAGATCTGAGTGGGGCACATCTACCAAGTGAATGGAAGTCTGGGAAGCGCCGTTGGTCTCTTGAACACCCATTAGTCTCTTGATCTTGTTCTGATTGGTTTCCCAAAAGCCTCACTCTTCCAGAACTCTGGGTTTTCTTCGTGTCTGCCTGCTTGTAGTGAGACTATGTGAACATGCCCAAAAGTGGGCCACAAAAATAAAAGATAAAGCATTCGGGACAGATTATTCTACATGGATATGTTTGGAACCTACTACGAGTTTTTTGCCTACATAGGACGGACAAAAGTGAAATTTCTTTTTTTTGCATCGCTACCAAAATGGAAATCACATAGACCTCCCTCAATCACTGCACAACGTCACTTGCGACTGGTGAATGAACCAGATGGAGAAAGAGAGATAAAAGAGGGCGAAGGCATTTCGCACTTTTGTTTACATAGAAACTACCGGTGGGAGTTGTAACGTGCTCCCATTCTTCGTGCTATGCGAATAAAAACTCGACCGCCAGCCGAATACGACGCGTCAAATAAGACGCCTCCAATTTCTAATGGCGCGGCGTTCCTCTTTTGGGTTCAACAAAAACACGGCTGCCACAGCTGGGGCGTTGCTAAATGACTTCAATACGCGTTGCGGGCTTCGCTATTGTGTTCGGAAAGCCAGGCGACCGACTTTGCAACTTTGGAACAATGCGCAAACCATAAATTTGAGACAATGGCAACCGAAAGGGGCGAAACTTCGCTTCGGGTCGTATCGACTTTCGCGGATGCTTTTTGGAGAAAGCTTAGTCTTGCTAGGAAGAACATTTTCGCGAACGCATAAAAGTCTACAGGCTAAGTGGTACCGCGACTTAACGGCAGGGCTTTGAACAAATTTTAATATTTCAATATATACGAAAAATGTAAGACAATTAACTTGCCCTTTGAGCGCAAACCAGCGTCGCGAGGAACACACGTGCCGGTAATGATCTACGAAAATTGAGGACCAGCAAATTACAGATATGGCGAACAGCCGCAGCAATTTAGTGAATACAGCGCCGCCCAGATTCGGTTATATTAATTTTCCACTTTCTCATTTCCGTCAATTAAAGGCCATGCGGAGCTTAAATTAGAAACTGAACTGTGTTAACGGGGATATTAGAAGCGAAAGATTCGAAGCGCGTTTAATTATTCTCTCTCAGGATCACAGTGCGTCCTGTGGAATAAAAAGCACTTCGCAAAGAAACTAACAACAGGGAAAGATCGCTCGTGCATTCATTAAAGTAAGCTTGTTACTAGCCACCCATCTGCGACCAGTCTTTGAAGAAGTTCATACGACTGCAGCGTCTTGTGTTTAAACTTTGTTGTTGATGGCGTTCATAAGCAAGAAAACTTCGGTAAGCACGCTTTGCTTCTATCCGACTGTCAGGTCGTTCGCATGCAACAGCCACAGAGTCTCGCAGGCCTCACCACCACTTCATCCCAAACAATTTTCTTTACAACACTAAACTCCCTCATTAGACAAATATATAAGTGTGCTCTGGGCCTTCCCAGGTACGCAAGCACAGAAAAACTACTGCGTTTGGGCATCCACAACACAGTGGAGGAATTAATCGAAGGACACCTAACGGCCCAAGAAGAAAGGCTTTCACGTACCAAGGCAGGCTTGCAGATACTCAGCTGCCTCGGCCGACGCACTAGTTACACACTCAACAATAGGGTTTTCTTACCAGCGGTAACTCGTGCACAACTTACGATTAAGCCCTTGCCCAAAAATATGCTGGCAGGAATACATGACGAAAGACGAAAGGCACGGGCAGAAAAACTCGCACAAACTTTTCAGGATCGCCAAAACGTAGTCTATGTCGACGCTGCTCGACAGGCGAGAGACCGTTACACCATATGCGCCGTGACCGGCCACGGGGAACCTATTACTGCAGCCACCGTAAAAACCGCTTCCGCCTTAGAGGCCGAAGAAGCCGCCATCGCGCTGGCCACCTCAGTCCACGCAACTAATTACATCTTGAGTGACTCTAAGAGGGCGCTCACGAACTTTATGATGGGCTGTGTTGGGCCGATCGCGGCCAACATCCTTAAAAATAGCAAATGCAGTAATAAGATGCAACTTGTATGGGTGCCCGCTCACGCGGGGAATCCGGGGAATGAGGCTGCCCAACGTGTAGCCCGAGGTTTAATCAACCGGGAGGTGGACCCCTCAACCCTGGATTTCCCGCAGGAAGGAATCACCACATACAATGAAATTACAGCATATTATAGAGAGAACCGCAAAACATACGCGGCCCCGCATGCAGACCTCACAAGGGAACAGGCTACGATCTGGAGGCAAATTCAAACAGATTCTTTTCCCAGCCCCCCATCGACTGTCTAAAATTTACCCGGGCGAAATTCAACCACACTGCCGTTATTGCGGCTGCCTGAAGGCTACCCAAAATCACATTCTTTGGGAATGCGAGGGGAACCCACCTCCAAAAGCAATACTGCCAGCTTCCTCCCTCGAGGCGTGGGAGTCACTCCTGTCATCAAATGAACAACATACTCAGACAGAGGTTATTAACTGGGCCGAAAAGTTCGTGGCGAGCTACTGGCCACCACCATTCGAACCACCGGCAAGCTAAGTTCAACGACCTCGCTGTGCCGTCAATAAAGTTGTTTCTCTCTCTTTACAATACGAACGCGCGGCTGGCTTGGTCCACACTGCCAGCTGCGGCCTCCAATTAATTTTGCGCGTGAGAATCTCCTTCTATCCAAGTATCTTCACTGCACAGAACTCCAAAGAAATTTCTACGTGCTATACTTCCGCGTTAGATTGTAAACAAAACTGCTGTTTTGTTTAGCCTTAAAAAGTTCATAAACCATCCCTCTGTCTTGGCAAACAAACCCATCTTGCGAAAAATACGCACCTCTATGAACAGCTCAGCCAATGCTTGCAGTCGGGCGCGGCTAGGATATTTTAGAAGCGGAGCGCGAAGTTGCCGTTTTCTAAGACTTAAAGTATGGCTAGCCCTTTAGCATGCTAGAAGTTAACCCGGAAATTTTTAATATTTATTTTATTTGCATCTTTCTAGATTTTTCGGTCACGGACAAGATGATGATTTTTCGCTCACAACCAACGACGCCGACGCCGACGCCGGAATTTCTGCGAAACGAGCGCTTTAACGCTATCGCGTTAATAGATGCCTGCAATACGTACGATTGGAAAGGAAGCCAGCTTGCTCGACACTCTTACACAGGTGATTGACAAGCGCGTCGCGGTTCTGTGGGTGCAGCTTGTATTAAATGCGAAGCATTTCTTTGCGTACTGCGAGCACTTTAAGCGTTTCTATCTATCTATCTATCTATCTATCTATCTATCTATCTATCTATCTATCTATCTATCTATCTATCTATCTATCTATCTATCTATCTATCTATCTATCTATCTATCTATCTATCTATCTATCTATCTATCTATCTATCTATCTATCTATCCATCTATCTATCTATCCATCTATCTATCTATCCATCTATCTATCTATCTATCCGCCTACGTCTGGACGATCTCGTGATCGCCTCCTTAACTTGAGGTCGACCAAAGTTAGTATGGCAGGGTAAGAGGATTTGACGAATACGTCTGGCTGGTCGTGACTTGAATAACGTGAAAAGCCCGTGGCATACGTCTTCAAACTCATTTCTCCAGACACGTGTGGCTCATACCCGTATACCACGGGCCGTGGTATGCGGGTATGCGCCACAGGAGTTTGACAATTTATATGTACTCACGAACGGCGAGGACAGACATTAGTAATTTAAAAGTGAGAGCGTTAAGAAGAACTGACGTCGGCAGCGTTGAACCGACGAATGCAAATAATAAATATCAGGGTCCCAGCAGGAATCGAACCCAAGCAATCTGCGTGGCAATAAAGTATTCTACCACAGAGCCATGCCAGGTCTCGGAACTGCTTTGGAAAAAGTCCCTATGCAGGCTTAATGTTAGTGAAACGTCAATTGTGGTTCCAGTGCTGCCTATATAATTTTAAAAACATACGTTCTCCTATGATAAAGGAGTCATGTCGGGTTAACGTCAATTGTATTCTTAATCGCGATGCACTGTAGTTTGTTTACGTAGCCCTATCCAGGGCTACCATCCTTGCAAGCACAAGCTCTACATATTAGCTTACGGCTTCTGGTGTTGGCAATGTCCATGTTTCTGTTGGCATCGTTACACAACTGTACACAACTGCACACAACTGAAACATATGCGACTGTTCAACATATGTCAGTGTGTGCTACATATGTACATATCTTTAGCGTAATTTCATAACGTTTCTCTAAATAAAAAATATTACAACCCGGTCACCTTATCTCCGCATGCTTCGCATAACATCGATTCCCATGGTACTTGGGATATGCCTAATTTTTGTTCTTAGGCTGTGACCGTGTATAGCATGGATGATGATCAATGAACTTTAATGGGTCCTTCGGAACGCGCTTTAGCACGTTGCGGGCCGCTCCCACGTCGGAACAGAAAGACCAAGTCTCTCCGCTGCGTCGCGGGCCCGTTGGACTGCCCATAACTGTTGTTCGAGTCCGGAGCTGGTAATAGCAGCCTCCCATTTGGACGGCGTGGTGACTTCACCACAGCGTAACGCGGGGCACCGCCAGAGCATATGTTCCAAGTTAGGTATATCCTCGCATAAGCAACATGTATTAGATGGCTGTATTTCTGGATATATCTTGTGCAATAGCGCGGGGTTAGGGTACGCCCCGACCTGAAGTAGCCTGAGTGTCAGAGCCTGAGGTCTGCTTAATTTTCTGTGTGGTGGAGGGTATTGTCTCCGCGCCAGGTAAAAATGTTTTGCGAGTTCGTTGTACGAGGTGGGAGGGTCCCGATTCTCCAAAACGTCAGCGCCGCGCCCCCCGATAGCTAAACGGTTTACTAGTCCTCGCGCAGCTATGTAGGCTGACTCGTTGAGATTGGGCGGGGCTCCTCAATCCGTCCCATGTGAGCGGGGGAACCAAACGAGTGTGTGTGGTCTTAAATTTACATAAAGGTGATGTGTGCTCTACAATACCACACCGGTACCATCTCCCTCAGGCGTGGGGGTAGACGTGTGTTTAGAAAAGTTTATTTCATCGTAAGACGCTACGAACACATTGAAACAGCGTATCTACCATAAGGACAATAACATACACAAATGTAGCCAAGCATACCTGCCGTCGTGAAAGACTGCCTATAGAGCCGATTGAAGAACTGTCTGAATGGAGAACTTCCTTCTTTTCAGCTGAAAAATTAACACAAAGTTCTTTACCAATTCCTTTGAAAACCATTCCCTTAAGCTGCAGCTGTATTTATTACTGTGCAGATTTCACGCTAAATTGAAGAAGGATCACATAAACTTATATCGAACTTTTGATAAAATTAATAAGCTCAACTATAATTCGCATTATCTCCAGTGTATTCGTGTTTCACACTACCACAAACGCTAGCGGCTGACCCGAGCGACCGAATAAAACTTTTGGCTTTCGTTTCAAGCACCCGCAGTTTCAGCTTGAATTACATGGAGGAAGGAAATATTCACCGAAGATTACGATACTGACTAATTCTAGAGTGTACTAGAACTGTTGAGTGGCGTGACCGCGCCTAGCTGCCTGATGCCTTCCACGTCGACCGTAGCGGCGGCGCTGCAGTCGCTCGGTGCTGAAGGCGCGCTGCGCCGCGCGCAAGAACTGCTGGGCGCGTCGGCGGCACCCGGCTAACCCGGCAGCCGGCGCTATTACTGATGCGGCTTTCGTTGCGTATCTGTCATTTTAAATGGGCCCTCTAACACTTCAAAACATCGGTGCTGACCGCATCAACACGTAGTGGCGCTCGCCAGAACTATCGCGGGCGGAAATGACGATAGATGGCACAGGCCTGTGATTGCATAAATGTAATGTTAGATGTAATTGCGGCGTTGCATCAAAATAAAGGATATTATTGCATTTCTTTTTTTCTTTAGAGTACTTTTTCACTGAACGCGGAATAGACTAAAGCTCTCTGAACTTTTCAACTTGAAAACTGCAGCGCCGCGAAAGAATGCGCAGAACGCCACGGTACTGGAGGAAACGCGCCGGGAACGCTCCAGGCGCCGTTTTTTGAAGAAACTGAATGTAAGAGCGTTGACAGAGACGCC
The DNA here is from genome assembly GCA_030522465.1 of Rhipicephalus appendiculatus. Classification (NCBI taxonomy): domain Eukaryota; kingdom Metazoa; phylum Arthropoda; class Arachnida; order Ixodida; family Ixodidae; genus Rhipicephalus; species Rhipicephalus appendiculatus. The sequence continues at coordinate 18,436 of JALIZH010024748.1, read as the reverse complement.
GTCGCAACAAGATAGATCACTAAAACTACAAAAAATTAGAGGCGTTCGCGAGCTGCCTTGTTTCGCACGTGCGGTTCACTCTTCAAGCACCATTTTTTGTTACCTTCGCAACGGCGTCTCAATACGTTGGAATTAGCGGGCAATATGGCATGCAAGCTTCCGGTACGTAAGAGCTTTCAGTTAATTTCATTGGCGAGTCAGCCGACGTCACAGGGCGAGGAAAACGTGGTCAGGTGACCCCGCCAAAAATCGAGTTGAGGGCAGGCGTCCATTTTATCGTATTTTGAATTTTCTAGGCTGAATAACTTCGGAATGCGTGCCCCTATCACTGCCGTTTTTGCTGCACTAATTTCTTCGTCCTTCAGTCTACACAACCCGCTAGTAAAATACGTAAAACAATGAGGTCTTGAAAAGTGTTGGAGGGCCCCTTTAAGGCGAAAGCCTTTAATTTTTCATGCTCACGTCCGTCCGTCCGTCCGTCCGTCCGTCCTTCCCTCCGTCCGAGCCCTGGCACGGTGCCAGGTGGCCGCCGCGGGGCGCGCAAACGGACGCCGGTAGCGTCGGACTCTACAGCGCTCGCGCTTTGCTTGCGTAGCGTCGCTGTGCCCAGCGTTTCCAATCATGCAAGGAGGGACACGCGCGCATCGCGTTCCATTCTGACCGACCCCGTCTCAATGGAGACAGGCGTTCGCGGAACACACTTTGGAATTTACGAAGTGTCCGTCAATTTAAGCGCTGGAACGCGGATGGCGTTTGCACGATGCGCAAAGCGCGAGAAAATACGAACGCATGCGAACGGAGGCAGATTAGCCTCGCGTCTCGCTGCGATTCGCGGTAAAAAAAATTAAAAGAGAAAACACGCACACATTTCGTTTGTGTGCCATCCCAGTGAGAGTGTAAAAGAAAAAAGACATGGCATAGTCAGTCGAATGGCCACAAGCTTTCGCCGAACACACTTTGGAATGTACAAAGTGTCCTTCAATTTTTAAGCTTAGGATTTGTCGTCATAAGTCTTGATCGACGAAACTTCAATGCTTGTAATCGATCCTTGCTTCATATATGCGTTTGAGAGATACTGCAAATGAGTTCTTGTAGCCGGGGCGACTGCTGGAAGGTACGCAATAATATATTGAAAACGGGCTGATTGCAACCGTGAAGATTCCCGATTTCGGTGTAATTGAGCCGAACTTGTAGCTGGACTAGTTAGAACATTACGCTCAATTAACTAGACGCCGAACGACCACCAGAAGAGAGATACAGAGGAAACAGAAAGGGTGTGCCTTATTCTGATTACTTCTGTCTTAATCATTTCTTCGGAGGTGTCTAGTTTATTCAAAGTAACTGAGCTCCTTTATTAGAAATTATCTGTGCTCAGAAAGCTCTGTGTTGATATATTATCCGGTCGAAAGCACGCCGAACATTTACCGCTGACGAAGCTGCGTGTACGGTGCGTTTCTTTACAAATGCGCTGTGTAAATGTGACTTTTTCGACATTACGAGGGTTCAAAGGAATCGGAAGTCAAACGTAACTGTACCACACACAAATAACGGTCGTCCTTAGGGGTGTTGCACGGATATTGTTAATCGGGCCGGCCGGGATGATGTGACAGTATTGTCCGTATTTTGCATGCATATATATATATATATATATATATATATATATATATATATATAGTCGGGAAATGAAGGGAGCACACTTACGAAAATTGAATATTTTTTACTGGTTAACGTTTCTGCCGTAGCACGGCCTTCGTCAGAATCTGACGAAGGCCGTGCCACGGCCGAAACGTTAACCAGTAAAAAATATTCAATTTTCGTAAGTGTGCTCCTTCATTTCTTGACTATATGTGCACGGACCCACAGAACTTTCTATTGAATTTGAGCTTGTGATTATGCTAATGTTGTGATTTATCGTTTAAATGCAGATGCCCCCTCCAAGTTGTCGAGAACACACAGGTGTTCCTGCCACGTTTGTCAGAAGGGCCATGGGAGAAACAACTGAAGGATTTACCTCCGGGGTACTCAGAAGAAAAAATTACGCAGCCTGAGCATTTTCATGGTGCTAATAAGCATTCAGTATCTGGGTACAGAATCCCAGCCCCGTAATCAGAGTGAATGAGAACAAAAACATCTTAACAAAGATCAAACCTAGCTGCAGCACACACAAAAATGCAAATGCTGATTTGGCGCCGAGCAATTAACCGAAACGTCTGGTGTCTCTCGCGTACTATACCATCCAAGAACAAAGCGGGTTTGTCCGCCGCTTTCCTTCTTCTTCGGCATGTTCGGTGATGTTTCTGGCTGTTTGTGACCGACAACGCGATCTAGTTTGCGTGCATGAAAGTCGGAGCGCTCAGAAGTAGCCGTTTCTTCACAACAGCAGCACCTTACACCATCCAAAACATCTCACGGCGCGCGACGAAAACAGGCGAAAGCGGGAAAGCGTCTGCTCTGCCTGCCCGCCGCTCCGCTCTCCCCATAAAGCCCCAGCCCCGATCCCCCAGGGGGAAGGCGTGGCGCTGCGATTTCTGGAAAGGTCCATTTGGAGGGCAGCTGTTTAGGTGCTTTGATTTTGCGATAACTTGAGCAAGTGCGCATGGCGCTCAATGGGCTTTTAATTTTAGGAATTAACATTTAACAGTCTGTGGAACTTGTAACGGAATTTCTGTAGCTTTATTTGTTTAATATTTTGCGCACTCTCATGCACTATACAGCGTCTGCCGCACATCCTTGCATCTTTATACTCACCTTTCTTTTTTGTGTCTTTTTTACTGCCCACTTTGAACATTTTACTGAGCCCTCATTTATGACTACATGATAAAAATATTTACAGTTCTTGCGCAAAGGGGACCTGCACTGGCATAGGGGTATCCTAAATTGGCCTCCTATATCATTCGATATTCGTACACATGTGCGATTTTCCGTTAACCGTTAGGATGTATAGGGATCGTTTTGACGCAATTGTGAGATGTTTTCAACATTTATTTTCATATCTATTCATGCAGTGCAGCTAAGGCTGTTTTAACAACGCCATTGAGTCAGTTGGCTCTTCAATAGCCAAACTTCCGGCAATAGTCGAAACTGTGGCAATAGTCGAAATAACGGTAGAAAAAAACAACACAAGCGCAATAATTTGTAATGGCGCTGTTCTCGAGATGTTTATAACGCAATAGACTGACACTAAACTCTTGTCGTACGTGTAGTGCAATGCTAGATTGAACTTTGCCACACAATAGCTCGGAAATGACCACAACACAGGCCGGCGTCAGTTATACGAAGGTGCTGCCCCTCCCCCCATACTTGCCTCTCTTAGACCGCGTTCATTAGCAGCTCTAATTTTGTTCCAAATTTGTAGCACAATGCTGGAATGAACCTCGCACAAAGGAACCTCTCAAGTGATCACAACAACGCCGGATTTATTAAGGCGAAAGGTTTACACGCCTCATCAAACGAGAAAATTGAGCGGCGCCCCACGTCGGCGTCAACACGAGTGATGCAAAAAAATCATCATCAGTTGATACGGACTGCCTATGGAGCCGATTACAAAACGCTCTGAATGGAGAACTTCCTTCTTTTCAGCTGAACAAGTAACACAAGGTTCTTAAGCAATTTCTTTGAAACTCATTCACGTAAGCTGCGGGTGTCTTTATTACCGTGCAGATTTCACATTAAATTGAAGAAGGAGCACATAAACTTATATCTCACGTTTGATAAAATTAATAAACTCAACTATAATTCGCATTATCTCCATTGTATTCGTGTTTCACACTCCCACACACTCTAGCGGCTGACTCGAGCGACCGAATAAAACTTTTCGCTTTCGTTTCAAGCAGCCGCAGTTTATGCTTGAATTACATAGAGGAAGGAAAAGTTCACCGAAGATTACGATACTGCCTAATGCCAATTCGGAGGGCAGCTGTTTAGGTGCTTTGATTTTGCGATAACTTGAGCAAGTGCGCATGAGTCAAGGCGACGTGGCGCGGCGCGAGTGGGAGCATAGTATGCTCGGTTTTCACGTCGACGTAACGTGGTGAACCTGGCGTCACCAACTCCCACCGCCGCTGCCGGCTGACGCAAACGAAGCGCCAGACTGCAATGGGCCCTTAAATGTTAAGAGATTCCTAGAGCGTTCCACACACAGAGTGTCCCTTCCACCAAGGCACGTCTTCTTATCCCAAGCCTCGCAGGTCAACCCACTTTCTCGTTCCCATGCGCGAGAGGCATCCGTTGCGCTGTCAAAAGAAGCGCGAGCAGGCACGAGGCATTGCAGACGCTAACACAGCGGCTCGCTGGCTCTCATAGTGGAAAGCTCTTGGGGCAATCTCTCTTTCGCTCTCTTTCGTCCTCGTTCGTTCTAAAGGTTACGCCGACAACGGCGACGCCGCTCACTGCAGGAAGGGGTGGGGGAATATATGCAGTACTTTTATTATGCAACATGTATTCTTCGTGCAGAGCACTTATTAGGTATTATGGTGTCGCTGACGTGTTAAACGTAGCATCCCTCACCCGTAGTTGTTAATGCACCTCACGGTGCACAAGTCGGCGGACGTGTTCTGGGAGCGAAGCAGAATAGAAGACGAAGAAGGCGATGAAGAAAAGGACGAAGAAAGCGCGTGCCGGTTGATGAAGGTGATAGCTTTTCTTACGCCCCACGGCAACATATTCTTGCTATGCTTTGTCTCTATTTTTCTATCATCTTTTCACGCGACAGCGTTAAAACTCGTTTAGCAGAAATTCCGGTGTCGGTGTCGGCGTCAGTGACGGCGTCATTGGTTTTGAGCGAAAAATCACCTTGTGACAAAAAATCGAAAAAAAATGCAAATAAAATAAATTTTAAAAGTCATCGGGTCCGAGTGAGGATCAAACCTTAAAAAAAAAAAAAAACACTATATGAATGTCATGTAGTGGAAGGAGCCTCCTTAACGCCGGCAATATTGCGTGGCAGAAGCGTAAAATCGCGCCAGGCTTCAAAACATGTGTACTGCGCGACCAGTCGGGGTTTTAAAGGTCAGCCCATTACAAAACGCTCAGACATATTTAATCTTCATCATCATCAGTAAAAGCATCAACAACGTGAACAGCTGCGAAGGTTCGCGTGTTGCCTTACGGACGCATAGTGGGTCCTTCGCTGATTCGCAAAAGCAATAATCAAGGCGTAAAAGGCATCTAACATCTGCACTTGCACTAGACATTTTAGGATACTTTGAATTGGCCAATGTCGTGCGCAGGGTCACTCGTTTCTTAGCTTCATGCATGCACCGAGAACCGAAACCAGGCTAGCACTTGAGAAGGTAATTGAGAAGTGTCACAAACAAGCGCTGGAACCACCCTCAAAAGCGCGTCAAGACAGACGGCGCCAGCCGATCAGGCGTCGCGATTCAAGGCGCCAGCAACGGTCGCTTCTCCAAAGCGTACACCACCTCGCCTCCTCTATAAACAACGCACGCCATGAGAGCGAACACCACGCAACATCGAGAGAATTCGAGAAGCCAACGCGGCGGCCACCGGCGCGCGTCCGTCTACGCAGTAGAACCTACTAGAAGGATCTACCCTGTTCCCTGGCTTTCGCTGTGCTGCGCCCACGTGAGTGGTGTGGAACGTTCGCGAACTCGAGCGCGGCCTGATATAAGCGGGTGACGACGGAGAGTCAGGGGGGTCGGTGAAGAGCGGCAAGAAGAGCCATGTAACGGGCCAACGACGGAGGGGAGCAACAACCAGCGCTGGAGTCTCCGTGTTTCCTAGAAGAGAAACATTCGGACGCATTTTGAAGAATTGGGGGACCGGACATCTTCGGTGAATATGTTAGCACCATAAGTGTTCTAAAGATTTTGTAAAGCACATTGTACTTGCAGCGCGATTGGTTTCTTTGTTCCCGTTGTCCTAATCATATTGTGACTTATATAGTGAACCGACTTGCCGGGTGTGCATGAATGTACATGTGTTTGTAATGATTCTATTGCCTTACTTAAGAATATATTCTGTTGTGTTGTCAGCTCTTGGCTCTGACTCGGTCTTTGTACCACAACCGGCGTTCGCTGGCGCATTAAACGGACTACCCTCAATTGTTCGAGCTTTCGTGGTGCGTTTCGGGAGGCCGATACGTCAGCCCTTGGAATCCGCCCGGCGAATGCCTTCCCATTTACGGGATTAGTGACAAGAAGACTCTAGCCTAGCAACTGAGAAGACTTCTCTTTGGCGCGAGCGTGCGCCGGCGCCAAGGAGAAGTCTTCTTCCTTCAGTTCTTCGAGCGCCTTTATCATGATATTAATCGCGGACATTACTACTATGACGAGAAGAACGCGATAACGCAAATGGCGTATAAAAATTGAAAGAGAAAGAAAGAGAGAAATAGAAAGAGAGACAAAGAAAGGAAAGAAGTAGGAAGAAAAACAAATAAATAGAAATAAAGAGAAAAGGATGCGGGAAAAACTGGGAAAGAAAACAAGAAAGAGATGAGAAAACTGAAAAGAAACAAAGAAGGCTGCCCAGCTCCGCACTTCCTTCACGCTTAGCATCGTTGGGGCGAAGCTTCCTTAATTTGTTTAATACTTCAAGACAAGTTTGGCCGTATACCTGATCAACACTACTACTAAAGAATCAATGCATCGAAAATCACTGACTTTAATGTATTGCCAGACTATGGTGTACCTACGATTGCCGCCTGCCAATCTCGTTAGTTCGTTACTATCATGAACGCAGGTCATTTTGTATGGAATAATTGAGCAACATCCGGGCCGGCTGGTGCCTGCTGTGCGTAGCCTCCACGGCGCTGCACGCATTTAGTGAGACGAAGCACGAATGAAGGTGCTCCTGTTGCTCCTGTGCCATCGCTTTCTTATCCGCCCCACCTATGCAGCGTTAACTACACTAATCGAGCGAGACACGACGGCGTTTGGTAATCGGCGTTGCGGTGGGAGCACGCACGCAAACGCCTGCGCCTGCGCGAGCGATACAGCTCAAGGCGGGGAAGCACCAGCGTGAATCTTAGCCCGCGAAGACGGTGATTGGCTGCGCTTAACGTCCGCTAATGTTTTCTAACTCGTTCTCTAACTTTGTGGTGACGCGAAGGACGTGCCCGAAGTGTACTGCAAAGCGAAGTACACGTTTCGAATAGGAAAAGTGCAATTTTTTCGACGCATTAACACACTGCCAGGTGGCGACCTTACCCCTAGCATCGTCCTCGCTGATAGGATCCGTCGATACCAAAAATAGCTCTGCGACGCGCGAGTGCTTCGCGTGGCTACCGTGGCCGTAACTCCGCGTTCTTAGTTCGCGCCGCGAAAAAACTGCAGCCGGCCGGCGGGGAAGACATGACGCGCGTTGCGTTTCCCCTCTATTCGGGCAGCGTGGTTCAATAACTCGAATATGCCGCGAGTAGGCGACCTTAGCTCAAGGTCGGCGTCCAATCGGTGACGCTCTTCTGGCTGTCACACCGCTTTCACTGATTCCGCTCTCACCTTACAGCAACCACAAGCATCTATATGACCACAGGGGTTTGTTTAATCATTGATCACGGATGCTAGTCGTCGGGATACAGATGTACCAGCAAACGTCAACGTGGATACATTCACGTTAAACGGCGCTATAATTATCAAGACATTGCGCAAGCTCTCTCATAGTAATGTACAGTATACATTCAACTACTACTCTAAGGACACGTTTCACTTTCGTGTTATACCGATTCCTATGACGGAGGGATCAACCCATGTTTTTTTTAGGGGCGAAGCTCCTTAAGCCGTGGGTCGTGCGTCCTCGATGTATGTAGTTGTAGGTAGCCACCTCTCGTTTAGTTCTTGAAATGTCCGCTAGATGGCGGTACTTGTATATGATGAATATATGATGAAAAGCTGCGGCGCTCGCTCTATTCAGATGTATGGGCGCTGCTGCTTCTCACAATGTTCACTGGATGGCGCTGCGCTGTGACAGTACGTGAATTGATCACTAGATGGCGCTGCGGCGCTCGCTCCATTACGATGCGTAGGAGACGGCTCCGCTGCGTGCTCTAGTGTGATAAGAGACCGCTGGGTGGCGCGGCGCTCTTGGCGCGCTTCCTCTTTCGCTCGGCAGTCAGCGCGCAATGAGCGACGAAGAAGGCGCGGAGGCGCCGGAAACGGAGCCCGACGTTCGAGCCCACGAAGCAGAAGGTACACGGCGACGCCGAGAAGCGGATCCAGAAACTGTGAGAGCCCGAGAAGCGACGAGGAAACGCGCGTACAGGCGGGCAGATCCCGAGGCTGCGCGAGTGCGGGAAGCTGCTGCCAAGCGCACACACTGGTTCTCACGTCTTTCATGATGATGTAATGGGCGAATTTTCACGGAAGAGTCATGAACCTCTGGAGCTTCGCCCACTCATCATCATTCACCACGTGGATATGCTGTGATTTTTTCTTGTTGCGTACTCTCGCACAGTGTACACCGTTCTGCTGCACATCATTGCATCTTTATACTCACCTTCCTCCTTTTTTTTGAGTGTTTGTACTGCACACTTCTGAACACTTTAGTGGGCCCCCTTTTTATTACTACATGATAAATATATTTGCACTTGCTTGCTCAAAGGGGACCTGCACTGGCATAGGGTTCTCCTAAATTGCGCCTCCTATATCATTCGACATTTGTACACGTGTGCGAATCTGCGTTAGCTGTTTGGATGCATGGGGAATGTTTTCACGCAATTTTGAGATGATTTCAATATTTATTTTCATATATATTCATGCAGTGTTGCTAAGGCTGTTTTAACAACGGAATTAAGACAGTTGACTCTTCAGCAGCCAAAACTTCCGACAATAGCCGAAATTATTGGAATAGTCGAAATGACGGCAGAAAAAAATAACGCGATATCCACGAAGTGAATGATGATGAGTGGGCGAAGCTCGATCGTGGTCATCCATGGCAGGAAGGGAATGTGTGGTCTGGAACGCGCTTATACTTCATGGTCATCAGCGTCATCTATCTATCTATCTATCTATCTATCTATCTATCTATCTATCTATCTATCTATCTATCTATCTATCTATCTATCTATCTATCTATCTATCTATCTATCTATCTATCTATCTATCTATCTATCTATCTATCTATCTATCCATCCACCACTACCACCACCACCACCACCACCACAGAGGAGGGACAGACCCACACCCTTAGGAGCTTCGCCCCTGAAACAGCACAATTAAGCGCGAAGAATCCGTGGTGGCGCCGTTCTCGAGATGTTCATTAACGCAATGGACTGACATTGAACTCTTGTCGTGCGTGTAGTGTAATGCTGGATTGAACTTCACCCAACGCTATAGCTCCGAAAGGATCACAACGCAGCCGCGTCAGTTATAAGAGGGTGCTGTCCCTCCCTCATCTTGGCTCCCTGAGACCGCATACCTTAGCGGCTCTAATTTTGTTCCAGATTTGTAGCATAATGCTGGAATGAACCTCGCACAAAGGTACCTCTCAAGTGATCACTTCAACGCCGGATTTATTAAGGAGAAAGGTCTACGTGCCTCATCAAACGAGAATGTTGAGCGGCGCCCCGCGTCGGCGTCTCCCGTTGGTGTCAACATGAGTGATGCAAAAAATCATCATCACGTGATGACGTCACCATATTACGCCATCATGACGTCACAGATCCTCTGAATCTGTGAGATCATCATGACGTCATCACATGACACCGTAGCTTGGTCAACCGTGGGCCAGTTACGGAGACAGTGCAAAACCAGCTGAGGTACCTCTGATCCCGGAGGCAATGCAAAACCACGCTAGGTGCAGAAGGCTTTCGGAGGATGGCGGGGCAGGAACGATACAACGACTGGGAAGGAAATGAAGATGGCTTTCGCCTTTCAGTCATTTTACGTGAGAGCATAACGGACACTGAGTTTTTACAGCGAGAGCTGTTGTAAGATCACAACAAGGGCCGATTATGACGCCGAAGTTGTCCGCCGCCGCCGGTGTCCGTAACCACTATCGCGCGAAACAAGAAAAACTAAATGAATAAAAAAATACCGAGGACAGAACGGGAATCGAATCCGGGCCCTCTGCGTTGCAGCCCAGTACTCTACCTGAGCTACGCCGGTGCTTGAAACTCCGTTGCAAACTGACCCTATGCAGGCTTCATGTCGGGATAAGGAATCGCATTAACATGCGATTCCTATGACGGAGGGTCAAGCATGCTCTCTTTTCCCTCTTCTTCTTTCTTTCCTCTTCTCTTTCTTTCTCTTTCAGTTTCCTTGTATCTCTTTTTTTTTATCTGTTTCTTGCTTTTTCACTCTATCTAATTTCTTTCTGGTCTTTTTATATTTCTTTTTTTTCTTTCTTCGCTCTCTCTATCGCTTCCTCTTTCTTGCTCTCTTTCTGTGTTCCTCTTTCTTTCCATGTTTTTTCTGTCTTTTTATCTATTTATGTCCTTTATTCCCTTTATTTCTCTCTATTTTCCCCTTCCCCTTTCTTTCTATCGCTTTCTATCTCTCTTTCTTTATTTTCTGCCTCCTTTGCTCTCTCTCTAATTCTTTTACGCGTTCGTTTTCGTTTGACAGTCGCACCTGCTGTACACGGTAGTGAGGCTTGCCCGATTCTCACCCGCTGAATTTTGCACCACGTAGCACAAGTTACTGATAACTTAAACAGCTTCACTGTAAGCAGAATGAATAAAGCGCGTGCCGGCTCATGATGATGATACTCTTTTTACGATGGTGCGCAAGCTACCGAAAGCTTAAACAGTTACGCTGCTAATAAATACGTGCGATCAGAAAGGAAGCCAGCTTGCGCGACTACCTTACATAGGGGATTGACAAGCGTGCGGCGGTTCTGTGGGTGAAGCTTGTATTTATTCTTTAACAGTCTATAGTACGGAACTTCTACGAAGTTCACAATTCGGTCTTAAAATTCACATAAACGCGGTGTGCTCCACAACACCGCACCGGTAAAGTAGGAAACCTGCTTACGACTGCCCATGGAGCCGATTGACGAAATGTCTGAATGTTGGACTTCCTTCGTTTCAGCTGAAAAAGTAACAGAAACTTTTTGCCGATTCCTTTTAAAACCATTCACTTATGCTGCAGGTGTAATTATTACTGTGGAGCCTTCACACTAATTTGAAGAAGGAACACATAACTTTATATCCAACTGTTGATATCATTAAAACACTAAACTATAATTCGCATTATCTCCATTGTATTCGTGTTTCAGACTACCACACAAGCTAGCGGCTGACTCGAGCGACCGTACAAAACTTCTGGCTTTCGTTTCAAGCACCCGCAGTTTCAGCTTGAATTACATGGAGGAAGGACAAAATTAACCGAAGATTACGATACTGACTAATGCGAATTTTGAGGGAAGCTGTTCAGGTGTTTTGATTTTGCGATAAGATGAGCAAACGAGCATGCGTCAAGGCGACGCGGCGCGGTGCGGTTGAGAGTATAGAATTAGAGATCAAGGGGCTTTATATAGAACGTTCGGTTTTCGCGTCAACGTAACGTGGTGAACAGAGTTGCCTGTTCCGCTTGTAATAAGCGTATTTGGGCGTTTTTTTTTGTGTGTGTGTGTTTTTTTTTTTTTTGCCAAGTCGCTTGTAGAGTTTTCAAGTCGCCTGTCCCGTTTTTTTTTCATTTTCTTTGTGCTTATTTGCATTTTTCCAGCAAATATGGTTATTTTAGTGATCATCACGTTCACCAATGCGCGCTTGTCGTTCCCTATTAGTGTGCTTGTCGATGACTGAGTGGTTGAGTGTTGAAGTCGAACATACGTTACTGTTATTAAATGCGAAGCATTTCTTAGCGAACTTCGGCGACTTTGAGCGTATCTATCTATCTATCTATCTATCTATCTATCTATCTATCTATCTATCTATCTATCTATCTATCTATCTATCTATCTATCTATCTATCTATCTATCTATCTATCTATCTATCTATCTATCTATCTATCTATCTATCTATCTATCTATCAAGCTATCTATCTATCTAGCCGCCTACGACTTTGTGCTCTCCTGGCCGTATCGTTAATGGGATTTCTACCAAATTTGGTATGGCATAACATGACCGTAGGACGAACATAAATGGCTGGTCATATCACGAAAATCATGACTAACTTGTCATGAAAAGTATGATTTACATGCCACGCTCATGGCGCGCTCGCGGCCGTTTCGTTAGCTTGATATACACCAAATTTGGGGTGGAGTGACCTGACTGTATGACGAACATAAATGAAAGGTGGTAATATGCAAATAATGACGTGCATGTCATGAACAACATGATTTACATGCCACGCTCATGGCACGCTCGCGGCCGTTTCGTTAGCTTGATATACACCAAACTTGGTATTCAGTGACGTGCCTTTATGACAAACATAAATGACAAGTGGTAATATGGAAATCACGACATGTCATGTGCGACATGACTTGCATGCCACGCTCATGGCGCGCTCGCGGCCGTTTCGTTAGCTTGATATACACCAAACTTGGTATTGAGTGACATTACTGTATGACGAACATAAATGACAAGTGGTAATATGGAAATCATGAATTGTCATGCGCGACATGACTTGCATGCCACGCTCATGGCGCGCTCGCGGCCGTTTCGTTAGCTTGATATACACCAAATTTGGTATTGAGTGACATGACTGTATAACGAACATAAGTGGCAGGTGCTAACATGTAAAACATGACATGCAAATTATGTAAAGCATGACTTGCTCCTTCCTGGCTGCTTCGCATTACATCGATTCCCACAGTGCGTGGGATCTGCCGGCTTTTTTACACAGCGGCCGGTTTGTCCGACATAACGCCTTCCCGCACGAAAGCGGAACGTCGTACACCACACCAGTGGCGGATTCAACTTCCTCGGCCCGGTGCTTGACCTTACAAACACCCTTGCCTTGCTCCTCACCCTCGACCTTCCACTCCGCAGCCGCGCAAATGCTGCCTAAACGGTTGCCAGCCGAAAAAAAAGAAAGATAATGACCTTACGTATAGGTATGGCGGTCCCATGCCGCCAAGTTCCCACCGGGCAGTGATGGGCAGTATCGAAGATACATGTATCTTCGATACTATCTTAGATACACTTTGGGTATCTTGTATCTGTATCGCGATACGTCTTGCAAAACGAGTATCTGTATCTGTATTTCCGATACATTTAATACTGTATCGTGTATCTTAAGATACAAGATACTGCTGCAGAAACACCACCGTACGAAGCAATAATCGTCGACCTGAATTCCGGTTCTCAAGCTGTGATTGCTGCCACTAAGCCACCTGCATAAAACCAACGACAGTGACATTCTTGTATACTACCGCCAGAGCACTCCAGCGAGCACAGATGATGAGATTTACGCGTCCCTATTGATGGAACAGAGTCACCTGATGGCGCTCGAGACATTCATCTCAACAAAAATAAGCGAGCGAACGTCTACGCGTGGCCTACCTTGTGTTTTATCGATGTTTTCTTTCTTTTTTATTTGTGTCGGTAGTACTCATACCTACTCATCTTCAACATTACTATCAGCCTTGCCTAGACTCACGTTTATACTCACGTCTACTCACACGTATTCCAAAGCAGTGTGTTTCATACACCATTTCAATATTTATTGATCAGAGGTGGGAATTACGTAGGGGAGTGCCTTGACCCCCCCTTGCCAACTCTTCCAAGGAAGTTCTTGATAAATATATCTGATCATCTCTTTCAAGAAAAATGACCTTACTGGTTTACGAACACTCATAACTCGTATTCGAAGGTACTATATCAAAAGGCGCCAAAAAGAGCACCGATTACGCGAGATATTGGTGTTATAGAGCATTGACACCATGGTCTAAAGCGATAATTCTAGGCTAACGGACTCATGAGTCGACTCAGTCGGACTCACTCAGACTCAGATCGAGCCGTGAGTCTGAGTCTGAGTGAGTCCGGGTGAGTCCGGTTTAAGAAAATTTTCGTGAGTGTGAGTCCGAGTGAGTCCGGCTCAGAAAACTTTTCGTGAGTCGGAGTCCGAGTGAGTCCTAAGCGCAAAATATACTTCATGAGTGAGTCTGAGTGAGCTCCACAAATTTTGCCGACCTATGGTCGGTACCATGACCTTGTTCGTAGCCACGGCACTGTGCTGCGTATTCTAATGCGCGCGGCATCTTTCACTCATATTCTGATGACACTATAGTTTCATTATCGAAGTTCGTCTTGCGTGGTACTTTGCTGCTAAGCCTCAAGAATGAAGGAATGGGGCTGATTTACGTCTCGCGGCTTCCGCACATCAGCGATTTGAAAGATCATAGGCATGTAAGCATGGCACACATTCGATGCGATTGACTTACGTGCGAAGGAGGTTCTAACAACCATCGCACCATCGGTACCGATGTCAGATGCAGCAGGACAAACATTTAAGTAACAGGAAATATTTTGACGTGCTGTGTTTTTGTTCTTCCTGCTGAATTATTGGAGAAGTTCTTTGAATGATAATTTGACTGTTAGCCCGAATTCTTTCCTTAGTAAACTAAGTTGGTCGCAGTTAAGAAATTGTCAAGTAAATATATTTGTACATAGGGCCTTGCTGCTTCATTATATAGATCTATCATAGCTAATTTGCAAATGTATCGAAGTATCTTAAGATACAATTGGTAAGTATCGTATCGGATACAATTTTTCCGGAAGTATCTTGTATCTGTATCTCAAATACTTCTTGCTCGAGTATCTTGTATCGTATCGCGATACAATTTCAAAGTATCTTTGCCCAGCCCTGCCACCGGGTGGGTGCCCTCCCAAGCGACTATTTACTTCGTTCTGCCGAGCATTATGCCGGACGTGCGCCTGTACCTTTCACCGGTAGGTACCCGGCGGCAACAAGTCTGCACCTCCCACAGCAGCGGCGGATGCTCAACCATTTCACCAAGGCTATGGTGGATTAAGGTGCTCCCAGGGGCCTTTGCACAGCCTTATGGGGCTGCCTTTCGAGATGAGTACCTATGAACAACCGAGCGCCAGTTCGGTGTACTCCTCTTCCCATTAGGAAAAACCGGTTGGTTTCCGGTCGGCACTGGGAATCGAACCCGGTACCTACCGCATTGGAAGCGGACGCTCTAACCCCGTAGCCACCGCTGCAGTTCGCACCACCGGGCTAAGATGGGTTACCAAGCTCTCCCAGCAGTCCGTGCTTCTCAATTGTTGAAGATGTTGCGCAAGCACTCTGGCTGTTTCAGGGAAGAGTGAAAGTAAATAATACAGATCATTGGATAGAGCAATATTTTGTCAGCAATTGCGTCAATCATGCTGGTTAAAGTATATTGACATGCGAAGTAAACCGTTAATAGCTTCTTCTAAGTTATCCTTTGCCTGATTGCGTTAATAAATGGGTCGCGCAAAGGATAGAAGCAATTCAAAGTTCAGGGCATTCTACATGCTATAAATCCCAAGGCTACACGCAGTATATTGGTTGCTGTCCCCCAGAATGTTCGGAACATTTACTCCAACATGATACAGAATTGTCACTCAATGCATACAAAGACGATATAAAGAGACACTGACACGAAGAGCACAGCGGCATATGATAAACTGCCGATCGAGTGGATTTGATTAATGAGTTGGAACATGAAACACACGTTTAAGAGTTGTCGGCGGGTCGCCGCTTTGCTTCTCGCGTCATTATTTAATGTTGCAAATACAAAGTAAGCATACGCAAACGATATAAACACAAAAAGAAACAAACAAAAAGCATGGGGTGAAAAACGAGCCTCAGCGAAATTCGCCGCAGTACGCTTCACAGCAGGGAGTTTGACCATCTGCTCATGACAAAGAGCTGTTCCTTGTCAACGTTTTCGCTGCCATTAATCAAATATTTTGGCTCTGAATTCAATCCGAGATTGAAAATTAATGGGAACCAGGGCGACCTCTGGAGGTTCTCCAAGCGCTCCGCTCAAGTGACAAACAAGCGAGCAATGTTTAATTTTATCGAAAGAGATAAAAGAAGACAAAGAAAAGAAAATTGAAACGACGTGCCACAAAGATTTCCGCAAGAGGCAAAAAAGTATCAAGGAAATGGCGTCGTTGAAAGCCTTCATTTCAAAGCCAGGTCCAATGCCACGCTCTGCGTTTTATTTCTGTGATGTGTCATTAGGTGCTGAAATCATTATTTTGTGTGCTACTCAGACAAAACTAAACTGGACAGAAGTTGGGGGGAAGATGGAGACTAGAAGTTATGAAATGTAATTGAACAGGGAATGCCGATGCCGCTAACGTTTACACGAGAGAGAGTAATTCGCTACTTTTTAATGATATTCCCGGAGATGCTAGCATGGCTTATCATCTGGCTTGGCTACTCCTGGTCTTTGTCAGGATTGTCTTTGTCAGGGTGGCAAGTGCTTTCCGTAGCCACGTTGTCTGCGCGCAAACTTACTCTTGTTTTATCCCCCTGAGATGGGAGAACAGTGAGCAACGCACACAAAGGCGCAGCTAAGGAAGTCGCAGCCATCACGAAAGCAGCTCCTTTTGCGGAAGTGGTGACTTCGGTACATTCAATATTAAACGATTTTTCCCGTACAACACGCATAAAAGAGCGCAGAGGCATATTTCATGTGCACTACATTTTCATAAGGAAGAAAAGGTTACCGGCCCCTCGTTCTATTACTTCCATACATAAATAATTTATAACTGCCGTGTACAAGCACCGGAACACGTATGGTTGACAACGTAGTCCTGCTGTTTCGCATGGCATAAGTGTGGCAACATGCTCCACGCAAAAAAAAACTCCAACGCGTACTGGTTAACGAGAGCCGGTGGCGTTAGGTCATGATTTAAGATGCGAAAAGCTCAAGAGAGAATAAGGGTAGAAGAAAGGCAGGGGAGGTTAACCTGGGCTGAGCCCGGTAGGCTACCCTGCACGGGGGGAGGGGGAGAGGGAAGAAAAGTTACAGAGTAGGAGAGAAAAAGTTTGACTTCACAAACGACGAATCAGTCCGGTGTCCTTGAGAAACCGCAACAGCGCTTTCGTTGCCTTGTGGAGCTGTGATGGGCATCCCCATGGTCCCAATACCTTCTCGACTGTGAAAACGCTTCCGTCCAGTTGATGTAGCGCAGTGCGGAGGTGAAGCCTCTCGTTTGCGTATGTCGGGCAGCAACACAAAATGTTTTCAATAGTCTTATCGACGGCACAGTCTTTGCACTCGGCGTTGTTGGCCATCTCAATCTTAAATGAGTAGGCGTTGGTGAAAGCTACGCCCAGACGCAGACGGCACAACACTGTACCTTGCTCCCGGGAAAGCCCAGGGAGTAGCCGCAGTCGTAGAGATGGGTCGAGAGAGTACAAGATTAAGAAATGACAAAGAGGTTAACCAGAGGAAGTCTCCGGTTTGCAACCCTGTGCGTGGTAAGAGTAATGGCGGTGAAAAAAGAATGAAAGGGAAGAAGAAGGGATCTGTGACGACACTAGGCAACAAAACAAACAAAACAAAGTCATGACTGAGTGCCAACTAGAGTGAAAAGGTCACGCTGTTAATAAAACAAAAAGCGTGCAACACTTTTTAAGGCTCATCTACCGCGCGCACGAAGCTGGTATGGCGCAAGAAACTGTTCCATGCAGGCGGAAGTTTGATGGATGGTCCCTCAAAGCTGTATCGATAATATTTGACCTAACATATATACAGTGCGGGGCATTGGAGTTTGCGAAGTCCCCCGCTTTCATAAAAGGAAGTGAAAGTGGTAAGTGAAAATTGCTAGCCGTAAAGTAAAAAGATATATCTGGAGCTACGCTTTTGGGAGGCGAACGACGTATGCCGATATTAATGGCTCGTTTACAAACCTCACAAAGGGGCCGAGAAGCCAGTCGGACGGGACCGTATAGAAAACCGCGCCGGCATGGGGCTTTTAACGTTCACTTTAACAACACCCAGCGTGGTTGCGCTTTTCTCGTGATACTCTTCCATGTGTCGTCTCGAGCTGAAGGACTCAGCGTGTGATCTTAATTGGAAGAGTGAAAGTTTGGCGCGCGTAAGTTGGGATCCTTAGATTGGTAACATAAAACACCCGCTCAAGGCTTAGTACAAAACACCGTGCTGAAAGCGTTGGAGGACTTTTTTTAAGTGATTAAAGTTTTTTATCATCATGACTTGCCACCCGAATAAAAGCTTTGGAGAAATTCGACAGCTGGCGTTTCACGTCGCAAAGTTCTGAACAGTTTTGAAGAGATAAACATCGAAAAAGCAACTTCTTTCTACAAAGGGCCCCCAGTTTACGTAAAGTGGCGAATACCAACCTCTACAGCACAGCAGTTTTAGGAAAACATAATTCATGAGATGCCGGGTGAAGAAATGTGGAATTCAAAGTTTCATTTTGTTGTAGCTTCCGCAACCTACACGTAACGATGCACTGAATTAAAATCGTCGTTAACGGAAAAAAAGATTAACATTATTTGTAAAAGCGGCGTACCCTATCATTTCGTAGCAGCCTGACTTGACATTTCGCCGTCCGCCATCATT
>JALIZH010024747.1:0-41798 GCA_030522465.1 Rhipicephalus appendiculatus | reverse complement strand
GAGGGCGCCACTCAAAGATCTCGAGGCGAATACTCCTGTCCCGTGCCACATGTGATGTCATTCGCAGCGAATATGAAATGCCATTTTAAAGCGATAGCGTCAAAGAGCTCGTTTCGCAGAAATTCCGGCGTCGGCGTCGTTGGTTGTGAGCGAAAAATCGTCATCTTGTCCGGGACCGAAATATCGAGAAAGATTCAAATAAAATAAATAATAAAACTTTCCGAGTCCGAGGGACGATCAAACCCAGGCCGTCTGCGTGGCAAGCAGGTGTTCTACCACACAGCCACGCCTCTGCTTGGAAAATACAGTGAAAATAACTTTCATGTTTCACAAACACACGCGTCCTGTGTGTAGGCGTCGCAATATAACATGTAATATCGAAGTAATATTGCGTGGTACAAGCGTACATTGCCATCGGGCGTCAAAACACGTGACTATCATAAAGATTTCATAGGTTTAAAGCCGGCCGCCCTATTACAAAAGGCGCACACGTTACTGCGCGTATTTCCTTAGCACTACGTAGTGGGTGCGTAGCAAGTATGCACTCAGTGGTTGACGTATATCGCACAGACACTGGTTCAAAAGGTGGGCCGACCAGGAGGTAGTGCAAAATCCCCCCGCAAAATTTTAGTTTTTGTTAAGACTTGTAACGTACAAAGAAGAGTAATCGATGTTCTAAAAGTGTTCAGGGAATGTGGCAGGGGGCTCAGTTTCACGTGTGAATTGCCGGCTGAAAATGATTTGGAATTTCTAGATGTAAGACTATTTTTTACAGCGGGGGATCACGTTTGTTGGGAGTATTCCCCTAGAGCAGATAAGCCTTTGCTTGCATTTTCATCTGATCACTCGAAAGTGGTAAAAAGTGGCATTAGTGTTTCATGTATCCATTCTTCCTTGTTCAAATCTTGTCACCACAAAATGCAGCAAAGCTTCACAAAGCAAGTTTCAAGGCTAAAAGAAGCAGGATACCCTGAATGGGTTATCACGAGGGCCTGCGAAAAAGTGGCAAAGAAGGTAAAAGCTGGGCAGAAGGAATCGGTAGATAATCACACCACCACTCGAAAGAATTTTGCAGTGATTCCGAATGTGCATAAACTGTCGCACGGGATTAAAAATGTGGGTAGTAGGTACCAAGTTGGTGTAGTATACAGCGTTGGCCACAAGTTGCGGCAGGTGTGTCCAGCTGTTCACAGGAAGTTAAACGGTGAAAAATTTGACAAACGGCAATTGTGCGCGATAAAACACAGGAATAAATTCATAGATTGTCGAACCAATGCAGTATACAAAATTCCATGTTCTTGCAACAAGGTTTACATTGGACAAACCAGTCGGTGCGTAAACATCAGACTTCAGGAGCATGCGCGTAATGTAAAAAACGGCCCAGGTTCTCATTTGGCGCGGATGCTACTAGCGCGAGAACACACGGACGAGAAAGAAGATGACACACAGGAACACAGGACACACATTTGGCCATTCATTGTCAAAGAAGTGATTGTAAACCTTGTTTTGAAAAAAACAGAAATCTTGAATTGCCACAGAGACCAGCGTTCGCGAGAGATAATGGAAGCTTTTTTCATGTCACGGGAAGGTGATAATTGCATCAGCCAGCCATCGTTAGCACTATCAGATACAGAAGTATCATACCTCATGGACAGCTTGTGTCACGCCCCCCGTCTCATCATCCACATAGCCTTGTGTTGTTTGTGTTTTTTTTTCACTTTGAACATGCGCGTTGGTGTTTGTTTTCTTAGGTTTTCCAGATGCTATTTATTCTGCTTCTTTTCGAAATAAATTTCAGTTGTGAGTAAGGGCTGTAGTCTGTCGTTCCTCTGTCGTCCTCGTTTGTGTCGCGCTTTTAATCGTTCAAGATGGAAGGTAGTGCAAAACCTGGTGAGATTCAGAAAGCTGACAATGCCTCTCATCGCGGAGGCCGTGGAAAAGGACGTTAAGTTCAGAAAGCTTTGGAATTCGGGCGGGTGAGAATAGATACGTCGACTGAGAAGGAAAAGAAAAGATAGCTTCCGCCTTTGAGTCGTCTTAGGCGAATGTTTAAAGCACCTCGCGATTTTTTCAAAACACATACATACCAAATTAAAACGTTAGCTTTGGGGACAGGTTTTCGCTGTCGCATATTACAGTCGAATCCGCTTATAACAATACTCAAGTGCCACGGAAATTTATTTTGTTATAACCGATAATTGCTATAACCAGGGTGCACGAAACTAAAGCAAAACAGGAGGATGGCAGGCTGTTGTGAGAAAACTATATTATCAGATGAGATAAGCCAATTCACATAAGTGATCGGGATGACAAAGCAGCTGGTTTTTCAAACATCTTCGAAAATTTGGACGCTTTCACGGGGCGTACACAAGCTACATATAGCCAATGTATCATAACGTCTGAAGTTTCGGATGCTGAAACTCTTCCAAATTTCAATTTTTTTTACTCAAATTATACGTCCGAAGGTGTATTAACACAAGCCAACACCGCTCCTGCGCCGTCGGCCTTGCCGCAGTGCCACACAGCTATGCGGTATAGCTTTCCGCGGATTCCAAGGGGTGCTGGGGGGACGTTGAGGTTGTGGGGCCGGGGTTCAGCAGCTTGAATTTCTGGTTTTCTTCTTTCTTTCCAAGGATTTGGCGTTCCATTACCTTTCGGCACGAACACCCAACCACCAGAATTCATTGTTATAACCGATAATGCAGCATGCGGGCATTGCTGTAAGCGGCTTCTTCCACCATAGAAAACATACAAAAGTTGACGGTGCAGCCGCTTTTCATTGTGATGACCGATATATTGTTAAAACCAGTGCCATGATAAGTGGGTTCGACTGTATAGTCATATTGGAGTTATGTCGCCTTGCAGGACGCGGCTGATAAAAACTACAGATAAAAACTACAACTGGTCATGGAATGGTGTCGTCGTTCCAGGAAGGCGTAAGTAGAGCCGCTTGGTACCGCTCCTAAAACCTGGTAACAGTGGCAAGTCGCCGCTTGACCTGGCATCGTACCGACCCATTGCGGTATTCTGCTACGGTGGAAAAGTAATGAAAAAAAATGTTCCTTACGCGCCTTCAGGGGTACCTAGAACCCACCCGTATATATCCAGAGGCTATGGCTGGTTTTCGAAGAGGCTGCTCTATCGCTAACGTCATCGGGCTTGTGACATCTGTGCAACAACAGAAATACCTCAAGCGCATCTCGGTTTCAATGTTCCTCGATGTGAAAGGTACTAGGGTGTTCAAATGAAAATGTAGAAAACGTCGTAACAACGTAATCGTTAACATCATGCCTATGCCTCTATGGGAAAATGTAGCGACACATGTAGCGATGCGATTGGAGTCTCCGCCGTGGATAGGGCATGTGGGGGGCGCCCGCATACGCATCAGAGGTCAGAGGCTCCTGTAAAAAGCGCCGTCAGGTTGACGCTGAAGTGCGCGTGAAGACAGGTTGGCGTTCACACGGCAAAATTCGGCGATTGAGGAGCAGCGAGGCTTTATCCCATTTCTGACAGAGCGAGGTGTTAAACCAGCCACCATTCATCGCCGGATGGATACCGTATACGGGGAACACTGTGTCCGACAAGTCCGTGAGAACATGGAGTGCCCGTTTTCGTGCAGGCCTTACATTTGATTGATGACCTGAAACCAGGCGCGCCCACTCGTCACTTGGGTCACAAGCGCAGAACTCGCCAAGTTCATGTGGGAGAAGCTTGACCACCTGCCCTACATCCCGGACATGTCGCCCAGCTATTTCCATGTGTTTTGTCCCTTGAAGAGAACATCCGAAAAGAAAGCGCTTCAACTCGGACGACGAAAGCAAGGATGCGTTGAAGGACTGGGTGTCGTCACTACCACATGAATTTTGCGAACAAGTAATTTTCTTCACTGGGATCGTTGTGCTCAGACCTATGGTGTACATTTTCAATAAAGTGTTCGTGTATACCCACAGTGTCGTTTCGTACTTTTTCATTTGAACATCCGTTGTACTATGACGTCTTGGGTTAGACGGCGTTTATTCTGCCCGAGGACTCGGCAGCGAACAGGCAGCCTGAGGCAGAGCGCGCACACACCCGATGATGATGGTGATGACACTCGGTGACGATGAGGACAGAGAGACAAATGGATGATGATGATTATGATAATGTACAGATGAGAAGAAGCGCATAACAAATGCCCACAGTACATACGACAACGTAACCCACAACAACATTCTCGATGCCTTGGAGAATATTGCGATCGGAGAAAAATTTCGATCGATGCGGAGCCAACTCTTGAGGACATCCTCTTTTGCGCATACCGCGAAAGGCCGAACCATTGACCCTGACACCTGTGGCGTTCCGCAGGGCGGGGATCTCTGCATTACATTGTTTAACATCCCGATCATTGGAGTTGTTTAGGTTCTACATCGATCAGTCAACCTTTGTGATGGTATATGCATGCTGACGGCTACATGGTAATATATGTATACGTGGGTCCCAGCAATGACATCTCCCCAGATACGTGCATGGCTTGAAAGGCAGCGAGAATAACGTCAACGAACCTCAATGCTACAGTCCTCAGAATTCCCACTGAGAAGTGCACCTTAGCGCTTTTTACCCGCAAGCCTATGATCTTGTATTTTGTTTCAATCAACAACGTAAAGATACAGTATTCGAGATGTCACCAATTCCTGGGTGTCATTATCTGCAGAGATCTTTCGTGGAGGGCTCACATCCCGCACTTCAACAATAGGCTCACTTTTACCGCACATGTAATGATATTTCGCACCGGCAAAACGTGGGGCACATCCATGTCATCTATGCGGCAGATGTACAGGGCGCTCTTATTTCTGTATTTGGGATGCGGCATGTCAGTGCTTTCCAACGACGGGAAAACTATCATTCACGTCCTGCAAAGCAGTCAGGGCCAACTCCTTCGCCCATGCTGGTGGTATCTCGGTGTGCTCACACAGTAGCAACAAATTCCATTCCCAAAGACCATCGATTTACGGCATATATAACTGTCGACACAATCCGGGCGCATATTCGTCCCATAGCCAGAGGTGCTGCGGCAAACCAGCTTGCAAGCTCGTGGAGATTCTCGCCCGAAACCATACCGCTATATCCGGAGTCGTGCCTGAGAAGACCCCTGCACACCTTGGGTGTGGTCCCCGCGGCGACCACACCCTCACTGCGCATGCGCCTCCCCTCATCTCTCCCCTCCTACGCTCCCCCCCTCTGTCCTCTAGGCATCCCTGCCCGCGGCGTTCACACTCCCACTGCGCATGCGCGTCCCCCCCCTCTCTCTCCTCTCCTAAGCTCCCCCCCTCTCTCGCCTCGCGACGCCGACGCAGGCAGCGTCTGCTAGCGAGTTTCTTGGTTGAAAAAACCGACTGCTCGCGCTGCACAACCGTTCACTGACCACCCCGTATATATGGCAGTGGATCTTGACCTGCAATGTGGTGCCCGGTGGGAGATTTCTCCTGTGCGTTGTTGAACAATAAAAATTCGCAGCGTGTGCGTTAACTAAAAGCGGACTGCAGGTCTCTGTGTTCAGTCGGAGTCTTCTGTCTCTCATTGCCCATTAGCAGCGATTGGCATTTCCAGTAGGAAACACCGGTCAATCACTGCGTGCTTTGCGCCTCCCCAGTTTTAAGGCGAAAGCCTTTAATGTCTCATGCTCACGTCCGTCCGGTGTCCGTCCGGCATCCGTCCGTCCGTCCACACCCCCCACTGCGCATGCGCCAACCCATTAAAAAAATAATAAAAAAACCTCCTCTCAACTTCTCTCTCCTCTAGGTATCGAAGGACGGAGGTCGGACCGACGTCCGACCTCCGTCCGTCGGTCCGTCTGTCCGTCCGTCTCTGTCTGTCTGTTCGTCCGTCCGTCCGTCCATCCATCCGTTTGTCTGTCCGTCCATCCGTCCATGTCCGTCCGTCCATCCGAGCTCTTGCACGGAGCTAGGTGGCCGCCGGGATGCGCAGACGGACGCCGGTCGCGTCGGACTCTATAGCGCTCGCGCTTTGCTTGCGTAGCGTCGCTGTGCCCAGAGTTTGCAATCATTCTGACCGACGCCGTCTCGATGGACCCAGGCGTTCACGGAATACACTTTCCGATTTACAAAGGGTCCGTCAATTTAAGAGCTGGAACGCGGATGGCGTTTGCACGATGCGCAAAGCACGAGAAAATACTCCCGTCTCGCTGCGATTCGCGGTAAAAAATTAAAGAAGAAAACACGCACCCATTTGGTTTGTGTCTTATCCCACTGAGAGTGTAAAAGAAAAAAGACATGGCATAATCAGTGGAATGGCCACACGCTTTTCTCTCCTGCGCAACGCTGCGATGAGCGCCAGCGTCAACGCCACCGCCAGTGTAAGCGTTAGCGCCCGCTGCTTCGCATCTACACATGGTTCCCTTTAGCGGGAGATGGTGTAATTTTTTTTCTCTCTCTCTCTACGCTTACGAAACTTTAAGACAATTCCCTAAGAAGGTTTCGCCCCAAGGAGGATTGGCCCTACCTTCGCTTGTGGCCTAATTTCGTCTCAAGTTTGAATTGTCATCGTTCATTGTTGCACGTACTTACTGTTCGTTTTTATTACGTTAATTTTTCTAAAGGATGTAGAGCTGGCGTGATTTATATTGAAAATAATTGCATAGCAATACGTGAACCGGAAATCGTAACTACGTCTTGAGAAGCCAATATGCAGTGTACCCTGAGAAAGAGCCTTGGCTTAACATATAGCATATACAAGAGGCACGTACGCTCCATTGGCTCCATTGCTAGTACGTCGTCCCTGGGCCCTACACCCCAGCCACCGCTGCTTTGGTCATGGTTCAGATTCGTGCTGAATGATAGCTATATACTCTCAACCATCAACCATTTTGCAAAGCGAAAGATGTCACGCAGCACATGTAATCTCATTCGCAGCGTATGTAATAAGGTGTAATTGTCATTTCTAGGAGTGAAGCTCCTTAGGCCGCACCATGTCCGTTGTCGCCGTCGTCGTAGCTCCCCGTCGGACCGCAACACAGTTGTTACATATAACGTACATAGAGCATTCATAGCGCGCATATAGGTTTAAAATAGACCGTACTCTCTCCGTGCATCTGTCCGTCCGTCCGTGCGTGCTTCCATCCGTACATCTGTCCGTCCGCCCGTGCATACGTCCGTACGTGCATATGTCCGTCCACCCGTCCGTCCGTCCGTGTTGCGTCCGTCATGGACGGATGGACGGACAGATGGATTTCATAAACATTCTTTATATCGCTTATGATTTCGTCATTGGAGCTTCGCTCCATGATCAGCATGCACTTCGTGGATCGGCTGCCAACTTTTGTTTTTTCTACAAAGGCGCAGTAAATGAGACTCACAGCTGATGGCATTCGCCCACTAAATCCATTTTCCGAACTTTTGCAAGCGCGACATGTGTAATCTTCGTGGCCGGAGCTCAACTAAAAATTACCAAAGTGTTAAGTTACAGTGACATGTAATCGAAGTTAAGGATTTCTTTAATTAATGTTGTTAACTTTCTATAGCTTTCAAAGCGGAGCTGTTAAGCTTTTCCGTATGCCGGTAGTTGTCGACAAAAACCTATCATGAAAATGAACAGGCAGGCACTCTCTTCCTCCATTTCTTCTTTTTCTTCATCTCCTGCTTCGCTCCCAAACAGGTGCGCCGATTTATCCGACGTGGCATTTATTACTCTGACAGGCAAGGGAATGATTACAGAGAGAGACCGAGAGAACGAAAGATAAAGAGAGCAATTCTCGTCGAAATAAATTCTTGATGCGTGATTCGAACTCGCGTGCCAACGATCCACAGAAGAGTGTCGTAACCGCTCGGTTGTCCAGGCATGCTAGCAGAGCATAGCATAGCCTTGTATATTAAAGAATAGCAAGGGGATGGGAAAGCGAAGCTAGAGTGAGGAGGAGGGCTGTGAGAATGAGAAGGAGAGAAAAGTGGAGGGCAGGGAGTAAGGCATAGCATAGAAAGACAGACAGAATTAGAAAGAAGGGAAGCAAAGACAGAAAGAAAAAAGGGAGAGAATGTCAGACAAAGAAATGGAGAGAGAGAAAGAGATAGAAAGAAAGAGGCAGCGAGAAATAGAAACCGAGCAAGATAAAAAGGGGAAAAAACTGGCAGATCCCACGCATTGTCGGAATCGATGTAATGCGAAGAAGCCAGCAAGGAGCAAATCATGCTGTACATAACATGCATGCCATTGTTTAAATGTTAGGACCTCTCATTTATGTTTGTCCTACAGTCCCGTCGAGCAATACCAATTCTGGTGTATATCAACCTAGTGAACTGGACGCTAGCGCACCACGAGCGTGGCATGTAAATGGCATTGTAGATAACATGCATGCAAAGAATTTCGTGTTACCACCTGCCACTTATGTTCGCTATATAGTCACATTCCGCAATTCCAATTTTGGCGTATATCAAGCTATGGAAACGGCCGCGAGCGCGCCATGGCCATGGAATGCAAGTCATGTTACACATGACATGTCATGATTGGCATATTGCCACTTATAATTTATGTTCGTTATACAGTAACGTCACGCAATACCAAATTTGGTGTATATCAAGCTGGCGAAACGGCCGCGAGCGCGCCATGGGCGTGGAATGCCAGTCATGTCGCATATGACATGTCATGATTTCTATATTACCACTAGTCATTTACGTTCGTCAACAGTCCCGTCACACAATACCAAATTTGGTGTATATCAAGCTAGCGAAACGGCCGCGATCATGCCATGAGCGCGGCATGCAAGTCATGTTGCATATGACATGTCATGATTTCCATATGACCACTTGGCATTTATGTTCGTCATACAGTCACGTCACGCAGTACCAAACTTGGTGTATATCAAGCTAGCGAAACGCCCGCGAGAGTGTCATGAGCGTGGCATGCAAGTCATGTAGCACATGACATGTCATGATTTCCAAATGACCACTTGGCATTTATGTTCCTCATACATTCAGGTCAAGCAATACCAAATTTGGTGTATATCAAGCTAGGGAAACGACAGTCAGCGCACCATGAGTGTGGCATGGAGATCATGTTGTACATGACATGCAGGTTATGATTTTCATATTACCATCTATAATCTTGTTGGTCATGCAAAAATATATCATCTTACCAATTTTTGGATATATCAAGTTAAGAAAACGGCCTCGGGAGCACTACGGCAATGGCGTGTAAATCATGATTTTCATGACAAGTTATTCATGACTTTCACATGACCAGTCGTTCGTCGTCGTCACATAGTCATGTTATGAAATACAAATTTTGGTATAAATCCCATTAACGATACGGCCAGGAGAGCACAAAGTCGTAGGCGGCTAGATAGATAGATAGATAGATAGATAGATAGATAGATAGATAGATAGATAGATAGATAGATAGATAGATAGATAGATAGATAGATAGATAGATAGATAGATAGATAGATAGATAGATAGATAGATAAGCTTAAGGTCGCCGAGGTTCGTTAAGAAATGCTTCGCATTAAAATGACAAAACCATTAACGGAACCGATACACCATCACTACTTGTTTAGCGAGCTGTCATAGTATATTGTCACGTGGTCATGACGTCGACGAAGGCAACAGCCGGCGTGGCAAAGGAGATACTCTTTATTTGGCCGAACTTGTGGCCGTGAAAATGAAAGTCAGACTACAGCAATACACACTGGCACTGCTCGCGGCGAACAGAGTGCCGGCCGTCGATAAAACTGACAAGTGGCGAAGCGCGTCGGCATTTATACGTGTGCCATCGAATATTCCAGCCTTATCACTGGTTGTCGCGCAAGCTCTAGAATAAGCTCGAGTGTTCGCGTCTTGCGCGCAATCTTAACAAAACGATCTGCAATAATCGCGAAGCTTCTCGAACAATGAGGTGCGGCTTGCGCTGAGCATTACTGACAGTCTTTGTGGGCGGAAAACGAATACAGCTTTCTTGTATAATAAAGATGAGTTCTTGGTCTTCGCTGGTCCTTATGTACCTTTCTTTGTGCCATCTACGTGCTGTGTGCGCAACTTTTCCGCTATGAAACTACGAATGGCGTTTTTTTTTTGTCGAGTGTTTGCTTGATATGTGACTTGAGTAATTTGGAACCAGTGAATTCGGCGAGAAAAAAGCATTTGATATTTCAATTTTTCCCGAAGTGGCTTTCTGCACCGACTGGAGCGTCGTACATCAACGATTTCTGCAGTCGGAAGTGAGGTATCGCTCAGCCTACGCTGGTCAATTTGTTTTGTTGAAGATATAGAATGTATTGCGCACGTTTACAAGTGTACTCATTGTGAGGTACTTACAAATCCGTAGGTGTTTAATGCTTCGTAGAGCTGCGATAAAGACACTAATATGTGCATCAGTTTAATTCTTTACGCGACTGTGACACCGGCAGAGGAGGAGAAGAGGTTAAGGTGAGGAAAATACGCAACTTCCGCAGCCCTAGTTGAGAGCCCATCTCAGCGCCTCTAAGAGAATGGGGAGAGGGTGATAAAGATGGGAAGAGGAGAGGAGAAAGAGAGGATAATGACGTCCATGACCGAGGACGCAGTGGGCGGCTTCAATAGCCCATTGCCCAGTCCAGTGTCCCCGAGGAAACGAAGAACCGCCTTGGCGCTGTGCAGGGAATAGGAGGTGATGCTTTGTTCCCAGCGTTAGATGAGACTAAACGATGACAGATTACAGCACTTGATTTTGCTCTCCGGGCAGAGATCCTAAATTAAGCCCGAATTCAAATGTTCTGGGCTGTATGGGGGGCGGCCATGTTGCTGTACTTCATCGCGGTTATGGCGCGTTCACACTTAAGGAAGCGAAGCGAAAACGAAAACGGCAGACCGGCCGCAAGACCATGTTAAGACCACGTTATCGCGCGTCGAAAACGCTCCCATTCGTTCGGCCCATCGTATATGCCGCGACCGCCACCCCTTCATCATTTTGAGGATTCATACAATTTCGCCCGTTTTCTGAGCATTAACTTTCGTACCGAATTCTAGTTATGCACGTAAAGCACTGAAAAGAAACAGTTTGCACCTTTTCAAACGTTGTTTCGGAAGTTACACCAGCAGAAACGACACTAGCGGACACACTGGCAGCGGCGGCGGCGGATTCAGCCGGCTTTGCAAAAGCGAGATACGTGGGGGCATGCCGACTCACCGCTGCTGCGACTTCTCTTACTTCCAGTGTTCTCGGCAATCGCAGTCCAAACCAGGCTCTCGGGGAACGCGTCCTTGTCGAGGCCGTGAGCTTTGTCGTGCTGTACGGGTAGTTTGCAATGGCGCCGATGCGAGCCACCGCCTACGCCTTTGCCGACATGCTGAATTTGCGGCCACTTGTTTGCATCATGTGGTTTGAGCTCGCGCAACCAAAGCCGTGAAGCGGAAAGGCGATCCGTTATCGCGTGGCGGAAAAATCGGGCTCGAACTGATTTTCTTTTTTTTGCGTCAACCTCGCGGCATGGTTTTCCGGCCGCTTAGGCGGCGAAGCGAGTGAATTTCCGGTGAGTTCTGCCGCTTTCGCTCCCCTTCGAGGCCATGTGTGAACGCGCCTTTAGGGTGGCTGTTATAATGTCCACCGTATACGGTTACCCGTCGGTAATCGTTGCAGTATCTTAGCAAATGTGAAGTGGGTGCGCAAAGGCAAAACGTACCGCGTATCGCTGTAACTCGCCATGCAAAGAAGCACAGGCAAAACTCTTGTATCTCGTTGATAATGAAACATTTACGCATGGAACTATATTATCTGCTGAGCAAGGATACTTTAGCTACGTAATCCTCATAGCTTTGACAGTGCTGCAAGGTATTCGTGAGACGGAATATACTATGGGAGAGCGGCCAACTGTCCCTATTGCAAACCGTGTGTTACGGCAAGTGACTGCGTCGTGACACGGTGTACATGGAGCCGTATGCGACAGAAACTGCAAAAATATGTTGTAGTGAAAAATCGGCATGTTGGTTCTGGTTAGTTTAGTGCTTTTGTCACGTATATCTAAGTACTTTTAGGGCAAAACATAATATAAATGTGTGAAGCTAAAACATTTTAAGCTCGACTCCTAACCTTTAGACCAACATATATAGGCCCGTATTCACGAACGAAACTTATCCTTAACTTATGACTTAAGTAACCGATCGGCACTTAGCGCGTTTCACAGACCAATCTTGTACTTAACGTAAACTTAAATCGGCACTTAAGTACCGGAAAGTAAAGTACAGCTACTGGCTACCTTAAAGGGCCCCTCACCAGGGTTTGACAATTTTTAGCTGACGAGCGCAATTGATACACTCAGCGTTCACGATCACGTCTGCCAAAATTTGCAACGCTACGCGCCGCGGAAATGGGTCAAATTTCAAGCGGAACGCTGCTTTCCCTTCCTTTCGCGTGCTCGCGCGTAGAGAATGAGGGGATGACGTACACGGCGGAATGGCCCTACGTAGATGGCAGTGCTCTGACGACGGTCCTCTACGTAGACGGCTGTGCACTGACGTCGACAGCAGTAGCACGTGACACTGCGAAAATTATTTGACACGACGTGTGTAGTTTGTGGAATTTGTTGCTTGAATAGATGAATAAAACTTGAGAGAAATAATGAGACGCACAAGGGGAATGTCTGCGTCTTTTTCATTTTTGTTCAGTGAATTGCAGCGATATGCGGGGCTAATGTGCCTCCGTTTCGCATGCGTTCGTGTCCCCGCGGTTAGCGCATTGAGGAGACGCCAGCCCTGGAAACGAAAGTGATGTCCTGGCGCGTTCGAGCACTCAATGTGCTCATTTATTCTAGCGCGTCCAAGTAAACGTAAATGCGGCACTGGCTCATGATACCGCCACTCTCGTGCCAGTGAAAAGCGAAACGAACGCGCACCGAGGCATCCATCCCGCAGAAACAGGCAATAGACCACAAAATAACGCTGGTCAACCAAACAACGCCGAACGCGTGCTCGGGGGGCTGGGCTTCCTCGGGCACGTCATCAACACGTGACCTTGGGCTCGGATGCCGGAGAAGGTAGGGAAGAGATTTGGCTTGCGAAGGCTACGCGGGCCGAGCGGCAAGGGTTTCGAGCTCGCCTCCTCGCATCATGGTTTCGCGCCGCATCAAAATATCGGTTTTCTCAGCGCCTAATGAACCGATTGGTGTGCCTTTGGTGTGCCACGTGACTAGGTCGGCTGCTTGATATATGTGCGTGTTCCTTCCAATAAAGTTTAGTTGCGAGTTCAGCGCCTTGTCGTCTCTTCTTCAGTCCTTGTCTATATTTCGCGCTGTTTTTACATCCCAAGTCCTTGTGAAGTCTACCAAAACATCGATGTCACTTTGAAGCGTAAGGCGCGACGTGTAAAGCGCGAAGTGTAAGGCGCGAGAGTCATGAAAGGCGCTCTGTGTGTGTGTGTACTCTCTCTCTGTCCGTTGTTGTCATCGTGCCTTACACTTCAAATATGCTAAACCAACACACCCAGTCTGCCATTCACATCGATTTCACCACGCGGAGAGACGTGTTGAGACAAAAAAAAAATACAGACATGCTCGGCTACACGACGCGTCCAGAACGCTTTTAGCGATGCCCACGATGCCAGCGTTCGGTCGCATAGGGTGGCGACACTCATTGACGACGACGCCGCCATGTTGGGTCTATCAGTGGAGCTGAGGGGGAGCCCATATTGGGTCAAACGGTGGACGCTCTCCCCACCCTATACGAAGGAAAGCTGACATGGAAGGCTTCGCTGTCGTCGAGGCGCCGTACAACTAGCTGCTCAGCACCGTGGCGAGTTGACTGAGGGTGCTATAAGAAGCTCACCCATAGCGTTACGCTGGAGTTTCATGACCAGTAGGATAGTGTTGATAGACCCTGCTTATACTACGCTACCTAAGCTACCTAGAAATAAAGAGCTGCACCAAGTCTAAACGCCGTGTTGTTGTAGTTGTTCATCTACAGTCAACACCATGTATGGGATTATAGGGATGGTAATATTGTTAAGGGGGAGAATATACTTACACTATATATATATATAGAATAAATCCAGTGGCTAGCAAGATGGCACCTAGCTCACAGGCTCTGTCGACGTCGTCTTCTTTCCGGTCCTTTTCGTCGTCCTCTGAAGCCCGTTTCACGATTTCCCGTTGGCTGGGGTGGCTGGGGCACCCACCCAATGTAAATCAGGAGGCAGCCGAGTGATATAGCTTGAGCCGCGTAACATGCGCTATGTCAGTGTGAGAGGGTCAACAACGGTGGGGTCATTACGGGTTATACATAGATAGCATGTCAGTAAGAGTTCGATTGAGGCGCTCGGTTAGACTATTGTTTTGGTGATAAACAGTTTAAAACGTGTATAGTTGCGGATGAGCATAGGAGGTCAGCAACCATTTTGGAAAGGAAGTAACGGCCTCGGTCGGTGAGGAGCTGCCGAGGGGTGCCGTGGTGGAGGATGACGTTCTCCAGGAGGAAGTCGGCGACACCAGTTGCGCAGATAGTAGGCAGAGCCCGTGCGATCACGTGTCTGGTTGCATAATTGGTCGCTACTGCAATTTACCCATGTCCCGCAGCCGAAGTAGTAAAAGGGCCATGTAGATCAACACCTACACCATATGGTATGTCGGGCGGCTGAAGGCGTCCGGCAGGATGGGTAGTAGCTTTTTTCCGTCGCTGACAAAGATCTCAGGCTCTAATATAACTGCAGGCATCACGGCATAGACCAGGCCAGAAGAAGCGCCGGCGAACTCTATCGTTAGTCCATGACACGCCGAGGTGACTGGCTGTCGGCATATCGTGAAGCTGGGCGAGAACAGTCTGGCACAGGTGAGGAGGAACGATGAGTAGTCTGTCGGGGCCGTCAGGACGCATGTTGCAGCGGTACAATGCGCTATCATAGAGCTCAGACATTCTAAGAGAAGGGTCGGGCGTCGCCATTGTTAGCCTTTGGATAATATCGTGCAAGAAGGTGTCCCGGCCGATGCTTGATTCCTATGTCGTGAAAAGCTGACAGAGAGAGAACGTTGGTAGATAATAAAACTGGGCCTCTTGCAACAGATAGGAAAACCGGCCTCTTTCCTTGGCCTTCTCGCCCTCTCCCCCCCGCTGTGCTTCTTGTGGCTTACCCCCACGACACCTCCCCAAGAATAGACAGGGTGATGGACTTTTCTTATATAAAGACTTGCTGAGAATTCCTAGTCATGCCATCAAACGTACCGGTCGCATGAGGCCTTTCTAGAAGGTCGCAAAGACGGCCAGCGGTGAAAGCCCGCGCTTGACGGCCGTCGACGACCATCAGCGATGGCAACGTGCCTGTCCAGCCCATTCGACTTGACCCATTTCCTAGGCGATTGAAAACTGCCAAGGGTTCCCCAGTCCCTACAGTCGTGACGTGGCTCCTCCAGACCTTCCTTTTGTTTCCACGCTTGAAAACTCATTAAAAGACATCATTTCGAGACAGTTTACAAAGTCAAGGAGGCTTGAACCAATGCTTTCAAGGACATTCAGGAGGAAAAGCTACCGTGACGCCTTCGATGCCTTGGAAATATCACTCGAAGCGATGTGTTGTCGCAGGGGCAGCATGTTTCGAAACCTTTATTGTAATGTACGGATCTGATCAATATATCTTTTTTTAATCGACTCATTTACATTACCTTTTGAACATACCCTGTAGATCTGCGGTGTAAAACACAGGATTTCCCGTTACCTTTGGCGGAATTTCTCGACCTGCATCGCGGCCTTGCCTATTAGAAACAAACACGTCGACACGGCGACTTTGATTTCGTCCCACTTGGGTGGTTTTTCATTCGACTGTACAAAGTATGCAATGTTCCAACAGGAGGCCTCCTTCCCCGCCGAGCGTGTACATCATGTAAACATGATGTACACGCTCATCATGTTTACATCATGTAAACATTGTGTACATCATGTAAACATGATGTCCGTGCGGAAGAAACGGTTGCATTTTTCTCGCATTTTAAAGGTTATGCTGAGTGCATATTCCGCTCCCTCAAAAGGCATATTCTACAGCGCCAGCCACCCGTTGCAGAGAGTTTGTATGGTTGAAGCAAAAGATTCGTGAGCGTAAAAGAAATATCCAAGGAACCAATGGTCATAACATACATCTGGCCTTAAGCACATGCGCACGAAATCATGTCATGATCTTTAAATCAACTCGTGATCACTTCGATGCCTTCGGACGGTCACTCCCTGTTTGATGAGGCAACTAAGGTTCTCTCCTTATAAAGACACATTGGCTCATTTGGACTGACACCCTGCTTTGTCAGTAATTCGCAACAATTTCGGTTTGTAGTAAACGAACGAGTTTATCGTATCAGTACATTAGCGGCATACTTCACAAACGTAAATGAGTACACTTGATGTTTTCGTAGAATCGCTGTTACAGCAAGGACAGTTCACACGAATACGACTTGGAAAGCAAACAGAAATAATGCACAATACAGCGAATGAGTTCACGCAAAATCACGGTTCAGAAGGCAGCGCAGAGGCGGACTGACTCTAAGGTATTCCCGCCTATAACCGTTCCCACAATTTCCTCGCCCGCCGTCGCCATGGCCACCAGTAGCGGCGAGGGGATGGTGTCGCAGACCCCCGTGAGATCGTCCAGTTGTGAATCGAACAGGGCCACGGCAGTGTTGCCCATTGTATCGTCGAAGGCCCGCCGCATGCGTAGACGCATTTGGTCGGGTGATGTGTACGCAGCCAACTGCACATTTGTTCAGAAGACGTTACGTCTTATTCTCGAAGGGAACTTCACGTTGGGCAAGTTGATATATCTGTTTGTGTTTTAAAACGCTTTTAAGCGGGAAACACAAACAAGCAAGCGAAAACGACGGGACAAATCGTCACAAACAACTTCTTGAATACACAGAAAACACGTACTCGTCAACGTGATAAGTTTACAGACCACGAGTCACAACAAAGAGCCGAATATGTCCGTCGGTTCGGCAGGCAGCCTTTAAATTTATATTTCGGGCACGTTAGAAAACGCCCAAACCACATGTACCGATGAAGACAAATTCTTGCGAAAAACGACACCAGGATAAACAGTTACACGGGGCTGTACCTATCGGTCCTCCTGTCGTTCTGCGAAGGAAACAACTTGCCCAAGAAAACATCTACAGTGCAGCTCGACCTAATTCACTTACAAGTTGCCGCGAATTATAAGTTTTCTCCGATCTAGTTAGCGGTCTCTAAAAATTTGACGGTGACTATACATATGCTTCATCAATCTGCTCCCGCGCGACTAATGCGCAACCAAACACGTGGGACCATTTGTGACAGAGCAGATGGGATGGTGTATGAAATTCCCATCTGGTTCGGTTGTTCTTACATTGGGCCAATGATGAAAACATTCAGGCTTCGGATTGGATTACGTCAGCAAGAGAAATGTCAACAAATCTTTTTACACAATTATCTGTATCCTGCCACGATATGATTATCAAGGATGCTGCAGTGGATGGCTCCGGAAATTTCGACCAATTGGTGTTCTTTAACGTGCACTGACATCGGACACCAGCGGGAATGAGTTCGTGTCCATAGAGATTTAAAAGGTTTGTTGCAAGATGGCTCCGACAAGAAAAGCGGAAATTTTTTAGTAACAATTAGGGAGCACGCAAAGGGTAAAATGGGTTTCTTAGAGCACGTTTCAAGTCACGGTCAACATGCTCATAGTACATGCGTTCAGCCTGCCAAACCGCTTTCACACTTACATACTGGCATCGACGAAAACGGCCTTACGCCTTTGAATAACTATTAATTTTGTAACAGTAAATGTACGCCATTAGCTAGTTTGTGTTGAAATACAATTTTATATATACTCCTAGATACAATTTGCATAGCTTTCGCATAGACTTTGCAACGTTACGGTTTCACATTAATAGCTTTGCATGGAATTTCTAAGTGGAGTTAACTCCATGTCTTGATATTTGAAGCCTTTACTCTCCAGATAGCGAGGAAAAGAAATCATTGTTTCGAATATTGTACAAAAAATTTTGAAAGGACTCATCATCGCATCTGAAGAGCCTTGATTCCCACAGAACAACAACAAAAAAAAATTTTTTTTTTCGCGGAAGTAGCGAGGGAGCAAGACCTCGAGGAGCACAACGCAAGAGACTGACAAATGCCGCGTCGCGATGAAAGCTCGTCCTCCATGCGTGGAGGGAGCCTAATTGATTCTGCAGGCGTTCTCAATAAAGTTGTTCTCTCTCGTTCTTCCCTGTATGCCGCTAGAAAAATTAAGCAAGTCAGATATTGTTTGATATTTATGATAGGGGTCCCAATGGGCTCCAAGTTATTGTAATAACCGTGAAGTATGTCATATTTACAATGGCGGATGTGCCGAAGTTAAAAAAATACATTTAGTGCTGCGTTAGGATCTAAATCTCAAAGTAGCTGATGACCATCAAAATATGTTGTGAGGATCAAAACTGAACATGAATAAGTTCTATTCCTCACCGTAGGAACAAATATGAAAAAAAAGGGTCATTTTGTCTGAAAAGGTATGCAGCATCATGAAAACTGAAAATTTTGGAGGCCAACCTAATTCTTGACTTAAGTGTCTGGTATCGGCACTAACACGTGGGAGTTCCCGTTCTCTGCTGTATTCCTTTGGTTAACCTTGCGTTTCATCGCGCTCTTGCCGCAGATCTCAGAGGCCTTGCAGAAAGCAGCGAGTGTTTCGGATCTTCTCCGCCAGGAGTCGTGACAATTCTTGCTACTCAGAATCTTTCAAAGAACTCATGGAATAAATTCTCATTGGTTGGGAGCTGCCCGCGGCGGCTCCTGCCCCTTAAGGGGGGCTTCCGAGTCGCCCCTCAGGACCACAATAAAGTTCATTGTCTGTCTGTCTGTCTGTCTGTCTGTCTGTCTGTCTATTCTGACCAACGCCTCCTCTATTTTAGTCAATGCCAGTGCAAACGCTCGCCCCTCAATGGGAGCCGCCGGTCCGCCTTAGTTCAGGGAGTGGTCGTGATGCGACGCCACATGTTGGGTAGGGGCCGCTTGCGTCGCACGTACGTCCGAGCGCTTTCGCACGGAGATGCGATAGACGCGTTTTCCCTTTCCAATATCATGCGTCTGTCCGATTTGTTCCTTCGTGCTCCTTCTTTGTAGCTCCAAGCAATGCCGCCGCCGCCTCACAGCGCTTAAAGGCAGCGCATGCACTGCAGCGTCGCAGTGACGCGTCCCCATTGGTTGCCCGCACAGCGCCACGAACGGAGACGCGCTATCTCAAAACACCGTGTCTGCAACATAGTGAACACGAGGGATGCAAGACGCCGCCCCATGGATCTGCACACAACTGAACAAAAAATTACTTCAGATGATTTCCGTCGTGAGGCACTGCATGGCGGGTGCTCTCCCCCTGAACGCAAAGCACACGCGAAGGCTAGGCGATGGGTGAGAGTAAGAAAGGGCTAGAGGAGAGGGGGGTGAACGGCTGGAACGGGCGCATTTGGCTGGCATTGATAAAATAGAGGAGGTGTTGTTCTGACAGATAGTAAGCGCTTATCCTAAGTAAGCTTATGCTCCGATGTCAAATATGTCCACTATAACTCCTAACTATAACCACAACCATCGATATCTATTTTTTCAGAAGACACGAGCATTCCTAAAACCGGAAGTAGGTGTTCCATTGGAAGTGTTCGGAATTGAAACGAAAGTGGTACTGTCATTGTCCGCTAAAGAATATGTCATTGTCCGCTAAAAGGCTTAGATTAAAGTACGGCTTCGCAAGCTACGTACTCTGTGCCACGTGACACCATTGGAATCCTTCACGTCGTCCAAGATGGCCAAGTGTGCACTCGTCGTCCTGGCTCGTCACCGCTCTCTTCGCGTGGCACACGTCGGCCAGCCCCAAGATATCCTGCGACTTGTTCGAGAATTTGGTGCGGAATTCGGGCGGTGTACCGTCGCCCGCGCTGCCC
Organism: Rhipicephalus appendiculatus; assembly: GCA_030522465.1. Taxonomy (NCBI): domain Eukaryota; kingdom Metazoa; phylum Arthropoda; class Arachnida; order Ixodida; family Ixodidae; genus Rhipicephalus; species Rhipicephalus appendiculatus. Next base: position 21,898 of record JALIZH010024747.1, on the reverse strand, counting down.
GAGCCGATCTTCTTGGCCAAGTAGACGCTCGCTTGAGCCTACGCGCCAATAATGACACGCGCACAGTGAATAGTAAATGTGTGTACAACTTTTTTCGGGTTGGCATCTTATTACTGCTGGCATCGTAACTACTGCTACTACTACGACTACTACTACTTGCTAAAAACACGAATACTTTTGTAATAACAGTCATTATTATTATCATTATCATCATCTCAATTATTATTATTATTATTATTATTATTATTAATATTATTATTATTATTACTATTATTATTATTGGCAGTCACAACAGAAGTGTTGTAAGACTTAGGCAGACATAGGTATCTGTCAATGATCTCCAATTTACCTTGTTTTGCTACCTTTAGCCATTTCAATTAGTCATCTTGACATGACGAGCACTGATAATAGACACAGAGCACAAAAAGAGCAGCAAGGACGAGCCCTAACTTCGAAGTGTAGTTTATTATTACAAATGTAGAAAAAATCTGTAACCACAAAGACGTCCCTACATAAACCTATAAAAGTTTAAGCAAAGCTTCGCGTCAATATGGAATATACCATCTAGCCCTTTCTTACACATATGCTTCTATCAACCAACAGGATCGACCAAAAGCACATCTGATGACGCAATGATTGAAACGAATTGAAATAAAACACTCACGGATATGCTGTAGGCGAACTTGTTCCAGAACCTGACGTCGTAGTCCAATCGCACGCGAAGAAACGCGCTCGCCGCGAACTGTCGGGCTCCGCCGCAGTACACGGTGTCGTCACAGCGTTGCAGCTTGTGCGTCGCCACCAGCACGTAGGACAGCTGTTCGAGCAACGAATCCGTGAGCCCGTAGTGACGCACGAGATCCTTGGAAGCCGGCACCGTCAGCATGACCCCCGTGAACGCGTCCTTAAGCTTTGTCACGAGCCCTTGAATCCCTTGTATGCTCTGCGCGTTGTTTACGTCGCAGCTTGTCGCCAGGATGGTTCCAATCCAAGTTGATGCCCTGCGGGTTGTACAAAATAGTCGATACAGAGCACAAGCCGAGAATGTTTCCATTTGTGAGGTGCATAAACTTGGCATGGTCCCTGATGCATTCACCAAAGGACGATTCGAAGGCGAAAGTCCTTTTCTTGATGCATTTTGCATCACTAACGTAATAAATTAATTTCGAGTGATTATTCTGACAAGCAATTGTTACTTACGTAAAGTAATGCTCCGGTATGATAGATATTGAATATAACTCTCAACATAAACCAGATTCGTCGATTAGAAGACTTTTTGCGAATATTCAGGAAATCGGCACATCAGCAAATCGGAAGTGCTGTACCGGATATGTTCGGAAGAGAAACATGACTTACTCCGTGGTTCTGCTGCTAAGAAAATGATAATTTGGCTCTGCGTACAGCTCGGTAAAAGAGGTGAAAAAAAATTTGTGGCATAACCATTGCCACCGTTTATGCAGAAAATGACTGAATTTGCATGTTTTCTGTTTTCGTTGCTTAGCCTATTTAATCCGGGAAGGTAACATATGGTATTACTTGTGACGCCACGTGTAAGAAAGATGACAATAGAATGCATTAAAACACAACTTGTCGTTTTACGAAGTTTCCAAGTTGAATACGCATAATTTATCCCCACCTAACTTTTCTTGTCACCGGCACATTGAAGCGCCGGTCACGGGACCATAGTTTGGCAAAAAAATTCGAACTCACTCAGACTCACTCAAGAAATATATTTTGCTCTGAGGACTCACTCGGACTCAACCTCACCCAAATTTTCTTCAACCGGACTCACTCGGACTCAAACTCACGGAGATATTACTCAGCCAGACTCACTCAGACTCAGACTCACGGCTTCGCCTGAGTCCGAGTGAGCCTGAGTGAGTCGACTCATGAGTCCGTTAGCGCAAAATCACCTTTTTCAATCTTGGTGCCAATGCTCTTTAACGCCAATACCTCACGTAATCGGTGCTCTACGATACGCCTTTATATCTTGTACTTTCAAATACGCATTATCAGTGGTTTCAATCCAGTAAGGTCAATTCTATGAAATACTTGTGTCTCATGAAATATCTTTATCAAGAACTTCCCCTGAAACAGTTTGTGGGTGAAGGTCATCGCGACCCCTCTCCTAATTCGCGCCTCAGATAAAAAAATATGAGGTAGCGCATTGTTGAAATATCTGTGCAAGGATTTGAGTAGAAAATTAAGCGGATATAACGCTTATAGTAAAGCTGATGCTGAGTAAATAGGTGACGGGACCACATAATTTTTTTGAAGGAAACTACTTTACTAAAATCACTCTGACACAGTTACCCTCCAGCTCAGTTTTTTTCAATAGAATCTATGATAATCGAATTTTGGGCTCGGAAGTTTCACTTGGAATGAGTCACTATTATTATTATTATTATTATTATTATTATTCATAAAATCCATGCAACATCGTTATGGCATTAGTGCATGGTAGATAGTGGGTACACAGAGTCGACTGTTTCATTAAATTTCGATTATAGTATACACAGATATAGAGGAGAATATAACGGTGATAGCGTTGACATACACATTTAGCAGAATATGTAAATGGTAAACCGACGATTACTGGGAGGCTTATTCATATAAGCATATTTCCCGGTACAAAATAGTCACGCCTTCTTTCCGACGGGTAAGGCGACGGCCTTTGAGCCTTTTATCGGCCCACTAAGGTAGCATCTGGCTCTTGTGTCAAGCCCAGAAAGGTTAGGGTGCCTCCTGTACAGACGCTTCCGTTTTTTTATTGCGATAGCAATTATATGGACACTCGCGGCTGGTTTTTTGCCGTCGGCGTCGGCGTCATTTGCCGTATATGTATATGTATATATATAACCGGCCCCGCCCGTCGTTCGTGAGCGTGAAAAGACGCGAGGGGGGGGGGGTCCCTCGAGCGACCTTCGATTTTACGAGCGGGGGGCGCGCGCGTTATCTCCCCTTCTCGGCGGCCGACAGCGGGCGGGGGGGGGGGGGGGGGGGGCGACGTTCGATTTTACGAGCGCGGGCGCGGGCGCGCGCGTTATCTCCCCTTCTCGGTGGCTGACAGCGGGGGGCCGGTGTACCCTTCTACGTGCTGCGCTCTCAACGCGAAGAGAATTCTCTTAAACAAGCGTTTTCTAGAGTTGCGTGAGATCGGATCCAAAAAGAGTTAGCTGCCAGCCTCACTTCGTATAACATTACAATTTTTTGCTATCGCATTCATTGCTTCACCCTTGCGGTGGAACTGTGACTTTCTTAAGATACGTACAGCTCTGTGACACCGCACACGCTCCTTATATTGCGCGCTACCGGACCTCAAGACTGTTACCCGGCGCTCTCTTTGCCTCATGACAGCGTCCAAGATGTGTACTTGTTCTCGCCAAGAACCCATACAATTAGTAGCATTCCTTGTGATGGCCACAAAACCTCTTCAAGAATGCCTCTACACTGTAAACCAGATTACACCCATATGGGTGTAATATGGTGTCTATAACTCACACCCCTACACCCCACAAAATGGGTGTAACAAGCAGGATTACACCTATAAAATGAGCGTATTTCCAAATTTTCACCCATGGGTGTGAACATTCTTGTTCACACCCATGGGTGTGTAATAGCAAGATTACACCCATATGGCAAAAAGGGTGTAGGGGTGTTTATGCACAATTACACCCCAACGCCCATGCGAACAATTCTATAATTTGAGCGGTACCCCTCTCCCAGATGGCTCCCATGGAAGCGCTAGAAAGCTGACCCTTTAGAGCTAAAGGGCTCTAGTCCTTTTATGGCCACTAGATTAATCACAGTGGCTCCTGCCACAGTGGTAAAATCCTGGCCCCAGCGCTGTTTTTATGGTGCATATGACGCACGGGATATATGGCCCTCACATACAAAATGTAATCGTAGCTGAATATGAAGGCATGACTTAAAATGTGTTGTCACATATTTATTTATTTATTTATTGCATACCTGCATCACCCCATTGGGCATTACAGCAGGGGGGTTACATACAAAAATATGCAAAGTAATCACACTCAGAAAGCACGACGTTCACACAGTTATCCATAGTGCAAAATGAAATCGAGCTTTATTAAACACAGAGCTCGTACAGGATTGAGAGACAAATTGTAGGCTGTTCAGAGACCTTCTTCGAGTGCGCAGAGCGGCATCGCATTTGCGGCCAAAGAAGACATCAAATAGGATGCGAATTGCATGGCATGGAGCACTAACGACCAAGGCATGTGTATCAAAATATAACGAAAGAACCTTTATTTGCACTTTAAAATGAAGAACTGGTTTTAACATGCTTCAATGCAACTCACAAGTACAGTGCAGTGAAGCATACAAACAGCAAGAACAGTAGTGCAGTGCAGCATGCCTTATTTCTCTAATATACTGAAGTAATTGCAATCACGTTGCAGTCACATCGAAATCTCCACATTGATACGCCACAGTTCGCACGTCTTGTCATAACACATGACATTACACATGTCATGTGTTATGTCATGTCCCCCTTGTCATAACACATGAAATTTAACGCGAGGATTCCCTCCTGTTCAGGGAATACAGTAAACGCATGCGTATTTAATAAAGCATTTCATTAGGAGCACAGGTGTGCATTTTTCTTAGAGGCTCTTCCGCCACCATCTCGAATTTTGGTTCGCGACCGAGCAAAGGCCACCCTCCAAATTTTGTCCAATTATCTTCCACTATGGGTGGGAGGGGGGACGCTTGGTCAAATTTGACAGTCGAGGTTTTGGAACTGCAAACAGTTTCTGCATAGAAGGAACTCGCATGTGGTTTTTATACACCATGTGTTTTCAGGCTACGTGTTTGCATTTGTGCATACAGTAGGCCTATCCAGTAGAAGTTGCTTTCATGGTTGCAGAACAGTTGTAAAAGCTAGTGTGCATATTTAAAGCGCAACAAAGCCTAGTGCTGGTCTATAGTCCGCTCTCTGATTAAACCACTGCTTTCACGTCTCGTTGTGGCCACAGCTATCGTCAAAAAGTTTCTGGAAGCTATGTGATGAATGTGCTGTGAGCAAAAAGTGGCAAGTAAACTGATATTATTTTGGAAACGGTAGGTGCAGTAATGAAATAGACCGGGTAAATCCTCTTTCAGAGCAAAGCTTAATGACTGACTTTGTACATCCTCCCGAGATTGTAACCTACGTTTCAAGAGTGCTACAAACATTAAACATGTACTGTAAATAGATATGAATGCCACAGCTCCACATGTAAAGAATTGTAGCTCGCGCAGCAGGTTTAGAACTGTTAAAAAAAGCAGGATCATACCAGTGCCCAAGAAGAGGCACTTTCAAGAGATTTTGTGGTAAATAGAGGGCTCAATGAACAGACAATGTTCTGCTGCATTCATGACACACTATTTGTGAATCGCCCTCTTAAGTTGCATACAGGTAGGCTGTCTACACTTCACCATGCAATGCTGTTAACATTATGCATGTGTATAGTTTTCTACATGTATCGCGGTTAATCTTGTGGCAAATTGATGCTTGTTTTGGGAAAATAAGTAGCCAGGTCACATAGATTGAGATGGAAACTTTCACATCAGAGGAATGTTCTAGAAATGTACAAGGTATTTGCAGCACCCTTCGAGGAGCTTCCACCACTGCTGCAACCCTTTGAGTGAGGTCGTGAACCCGAAACAGCAGTTTTCGGGATGTGATCAAGAGTGCACTGCATCGTCAGCACCCAGTCCATCCATTACGATGTAGTGCGCTGTCCTTTCAACAGTCTGCATACAAGACATGCATAACATTAAACTAAACATTTAAAAAGTATTGGGAAAAATCAGAATCTCATTATAAGGTACCCTATAATAGAAAGCTCTAGTACTACTTCACCACTTGGGTTTATTACTGTGCACATTTACGTACGCAAGCATTTTTACATTTTAGTCTACACCATGGCTTACTCAATATGTTAGCAAAGATACATGGTGGGGCAAGAAAATGCTTCTCCAATCATATCATGCACCTCTCAAAAGGTTTGAAATGTACCAGGATACTCAATTTTCAGCCTTTATACCAAGATTTCTTGCTTAGCTTAGAACGCCATAACCAGTAAGCCACTACAATGGGTGATAAACAAAATTTAAACCATGTTAACAATTCAGACAGAAGAGTAGCATTATTCATCATTTACCTTGAAGGATCCTTTCGTAGACATGTACCCAGCACAGATGTTCAATCTACTAAATGAAACTTGCACTAGCGTAAAACCCCAAGCAAGCACTCCCCTCCCTCTTTAGTGAGATTTCCCATATGCACCAATGACCGAGCAAGCCCCCCATGTGAGCAGATAAATAGCGCTTATACAATGACCACTGCTGCTGGAAACACAGCACAGTGTATTTATTGAAGCTCACCTGTAGACTTCTACTCCAGTTACATAAATAAGGTATACTGGATCATTTTATAATCAGTCTTTCACAGGTTGCTTATTGGTCAAAAAACGATTACTTCACTTACGAGGCCACAAGTGAGACTCACTGTTGTCAAAAATCTATAAGACATGCTATTCTGCTTCGAGTGCATTCATGAGGAGCTGTTTCGATGCAGTGCCTTTGGCAGATAAATACTAATTTTTTTTCAATTCCTGAAAATATTCATGTAACAGACAATATTATTTAGAACTAACAGACATTGATGCCAAGGAAATAATAGGGGATGTTATTAGAAGTAATTGTAATGTAAATGTGAAGAAAGCAAAGTGGACGAAAAGATAACTTGCCACCGGCAGGGACCGAACCTGCGACCTTCGAATAACGCGTCCGATGCTCTACCACTGAGCATCAGTTGCGGTCAACCCCCCGTCCACTTAGTAGGGTATATATGTGCATTTAAACGTGGGAGCGCTGACTGACGCTCCCACGTGTGACTGACGCCCTTTCTGTTCTGTCTAATTTTCTTCCTCGAAGGTTCGCGTCTATTTGTATTTCAGTAAAATATTTGATACGTGGTGTGTGACTCCGGTGGGGAGGAGTGTTAACACTGCATGCCAAGGAAACGATAAATGTCTATTTTGCTATGGGTCGAAATCATCATGATTTCGAGCCATCGCAAAATGGACATTTATCGTCCATTTTGCGATGTAGTAGTAGTGACATGATTATCATGCCACTACTACTTAAACGATTCAAATACAAAGATGGCAACTGAAAACAGGAGACAGCCCATGCTCTTAGCAAATGTGGCTGCAAGGTACTGGCAAATAGACACGTGATTAGTGCACTGCAAAAACAAGGACGCGCACTAAGTCGGAGACAGTCACATGAGGAAGGCGATATATTAAGTGGTGGCCTGGGCGAGTTGGTAACTCAATATCGACATGAATGAAGCAAATAAAAGTGTCATAATTAACACAGCAGCACATGAGAGGCCTGAAAGACACACTTGCGTACTGAAAACGGTAAGCACATCAAGAAAATGACAACTAAAACAAACACAAAGAGTGGTACTTCCAACTGGTACTGTGAAATTAACACGCCATATGTGTAGTTTTCTTTGCTATGATGTGGTAACATCCCATGCCTCAGAACAGAGGGCACCGAGAAATTTTTGCAATTTTTTTTAGCCTAGCTTATTCCGCTAAATATTGTAAATCTTAACATTTGCACGGAACCAGGATGACAAAGCTAAGATCTCTTGCTATCATGCAGGAAAAGTTTTTTGACCGAGCGCTCTAATGTCGCTCTCGATGAAAGTGTTTGCGTTCTTGCAAAAGCAATGGATTTCGTTGTTATCTTCTGACCTCTCTTTCTTTTTCAGTTAGGTTTTATCTCTTGACGCACACCGTTTTCAGGTCCCATTCCTTGTTGCTTCATTCCTATTCATTTGTGCTGGCTGCTACTTTGAAACCCACATTAATTTCATGTCACCATTAATTTCATAGTCAATTTTGCCTTCGATAGCATATTCGTGTGCTTGGTCCTGTATGATATCAAGAGATTTTTGCTTCGTCGCCCTGCATTTGTGCGAATGTTAACATTTTTGATCTTTAGAGAAATAAGCAAGGGCATAAGAAAAATTTTTCAATATCATGTGTTCTCAAGCATGCGTTTTACCATGTGATGAGCGAAGAAAACCACATATATGGCGTCTTCGTTTTGCAATAAATATCAGTAGGAAGTAGCTCTCTGTGAGTTCGTTTTCGTTTACCTTGTCTTGGTGCACTTATCAGTTTCAGCATGTCGCTTTACCAACTAGCTCGGACCCGGATTCTCGTGCAACACACTTGCATACCTGCCAATCTGGGGACCTCAAAGGTGAAAGGGAGTGGGGGGGGGGGGGGCGAAGCCGGCCTCATAAATTGGCATAATAGGTAGGGGGTGGGGGGCGCTGCGACGAACCTTCGCCCTCACAGAAGGGGAACCCTGCGCACGCGGATGCTGTTGCTTGGCTGCTTTTCGTTATTGCTTTTGAGGAATGCAGTAACCTTACATACAGCTAGTAATGATGTCCAGTAAAGTTCTGCGACGTCAGCGATCGTACTGGTACACGCAATTATACGGCGCGTGCAATGAAGGGACATAGTTTGCCGTGTTCACCTGACAGCGAGTTGCCCCTTCCTAATCTTAGTACGTACACCCGTCGGCAAAATAAGTGGGAACGCGCGACTGGCGACCACAATCAGATAAAAAACTGCATCGCCGCGCCATCTGACGTCTCCCGAAACATCGCAGTGCGCGTGCGCGTCCTTTCACGCTCGCAGCGATGTCTTTGCACGCGCTTGCAGCGCAATAGCTGAATAAATGCAGCGTTTTGCGGTAGGGGCGCTTTCTATGTTCAATCTGTCACGCGCTCAGTTCGACGGGGGCACGGTTGGCGCGAAGCGCGTGGTGCTCACTTTCACGATTGATAAGATAACATATCTTGTCTCAGTGACAAACCGGTGCCACATATGCAGAATTAGTTCCCTTCTATGCATGTTCTTTTTTTTAATCGTACTGAAATGCGAACGAGGGCACCAAAAACGAACAGGCGTCGAGCCGAAAACATGCTTCACTTTACTAGCATACGATTACCAGACAAGGTCCAGCTGCTACGCGTGATCTGTCGATAAATGCGAAGCGAGCGGTGTACGACTCACTGCCAACGTGCAACAGGCGAACTTTGCGCGTGATGGACTGAACAAAGAAAGCGACCTCTACCGCAAAACGCTACATGTAATCACCTAGCCTGCTGCAAGCTCGTAAAAAGACATGGCTACAAGCGTGAAAGGACGCGCACGCGGACTGCGATATTTTGTCAGACGTTAAACGGCGCGGCGATGCAGCTTCATCTGATTCTGGTCGCCGCTCGCCCGACCCGACTTATTTTGCCGACGCGTGTACGTTCTTTCGCACGACAGCAAAGTACCATGCATGGCAAACACCATAGAACAACATTCAAAAATTTTAGAACCTCTCTCATTTGTCATCGTTATTTTCTTTACGTATACATAGAGAAGGCTATATTTCGGGAGACTTATCGCCGCGCCTGTACAACCATAGTTCGCCGAAATTCAGGAGTCCCGCGGGCAAATCGGGAGAGTTGGCAGGCATGCACTTGTAGCGCTTCGTTGCTCGCAAGCACGAAAGCTTACCTTTTCAGCAATATGACCAAATCCAAAAGCGCTCTCCGTGTGGCTCTCCGTGTGGCTCCGTGTGACTTCATTGAATGCTTGATCGGAAGCACTCAGCTTGCAGCGAGCACTAGCTTCAACGGAAGCCGTTGACAGAGGAGACGCACTGCGCCGCACCGAAGTCGTTGTTCCGTACTTGCCGATCCACTACGGATTCGGAGATGACACGCACTATATCTTTTGTATGCGTGAACTACGTCACCGTGGAAGCCGTCGAAGTACACATCCAAAAGAAAGCAGGTGAATCGCTGAACAATCCGCCACCGTTAGCATGCAGCAAACGCGCGCACGTTGACATGTCGATTCAAAGGTCGCCTGTTGATGATGATCGTGACACGCAGTTGCCCCGAGTCCGAAACCGAAAGTCAACGCCTCCGAGATTAATATCACTGTGCTAGTGAATTGACTTTAGCAGCGCCGTTTTATAATAATCTTTCGAAACAAAAAACCAAGACATATTGTAATATTTTACGTTTAACAACATGTTTGTGCTAGTAGAGCTTTAAAGCGTGTTTTTTTTGTTTTGTTTTTTGCTGACGTGTGCAAGTGGCAAATTCGTAGCCTTCGAGATTCACATTTTTCTTTTTCCGAGTAGAGCCTCGTCGGGACATTGTTTCGACGAGCTGGAGTTAAAATTTTGTTACCTGTGCATAATAGATATAACTAGGAGGCTAGGGAAGGGTGGGGGGGGGTGATGTTCGGTATTCGACTCACCCCCCACCCCTATCTACGTTTATTTGGACCCGCATATGTGCAAGCACTGGCAAAAATGTACTTACATACAGAGGAGTCGGACCCCCTTCTCTCCCCCCACCCCTTTCTGCATAAAGTCTGGCCATGTCCTTGCTGTGCTAACAGCCTGTTTTTAAATAACATTCCACCATTCAGTAATCGCTGATAAGATATCTTGGAGAATACGCTCTTTTTACCGACGCAGTAGCAATGACGCTTGCTTTTATTTCATGTGGTGAATTTCGTGCCAGCATACGAATGTGCTATCACTGTGTGCATTGTAAGGCAATGGTAAGGGCTGTCAATCACATTTAGCAGAGCGATGAATTGGGCTAGTTGGTGGTGGTTCATGGTTTCTTGTTGCGCTGCGAATGAGTTGTGAGTTTGCGCACCACCTGTCCTGTAGTCCCTGTAACGTCCTCGTCTCGTCATTCGCAGCGCAACAAGAAATCATGAATCTGTCAATCACAATGCCACAAGTCAACTGCGGTTTCTCCTTCTTGTGGCACGGGTACATTGTACTAGTGTCGTCTGTGACCGCTCACGCGTACAATGTACGACCCACGAGGGTTCTTCGACAAAAACAATGAAAATAAAAAATAAAGCGCCCGCAGAGTGATGCGTCCCATTGGAGAAGTTCACTTGTGATGCTTACGGGTGTGCGCCTAAACTGTGCTGCGGCGTGCCATGCGTGTACAGCAGCTGCAGCAGAGTGAGCTCAGACAGTTCAATGTAAACATGCCTAGTTTCATGGTAATACGTGCGCTGCATACTGTCACTTTGAGCTGATCCATGATCATAAGTTTAAATATAACTCACTGATAAAATCACCGACTTGTGAATTGATGTGAAATACTTCAATGTACAGGAATATGTGCACCCCACTGTAAATAAAACAGGTGTTCTAAAAGAAAAGGTCATTGTGATTTCAAATTAGAAAACGCGCATGATGACCTGTCGAAAACAGTGAGTAATCGTTTCATGATATATGTTTAAGCGCAACACCATCTGTTTTACCATCCTTTCACTGAGAATGATGAATGGTTACGAGGGGCTGCAAAATACTTTTTTAGTATGAATCACACAAAGTCAACCCATGAAGCCGTTGAACGTGTGAGGAATCTTGTGAATAATGCAAACAAGAGAGTGGTACATTAAATGTGGTATATAGCGCGGTATATGTCGGCGAATAAAAAGTGAAATGAAAACAAAAGCCGAAACATCGATCGTTCCACCGAAAAGTCGCTATGCGGTTTGACTGTATCCGTTGGCATGTGATACGTATTGATGCTTCTAACAAAAAAAAAAAAAAAAAAAAGAGAGAGAACAATAGGTGTAGCATTCAAAGAAACACCCCTGGGTGGAATTTGCGAACATACACCCTAGGGTGTAATTTGTGATCATACACCTATAGTACACACAAAAATGAAAAAAAGGGATGCACAAAGGGTGGTTTACGTGAAATTCCACCTTTTTGGATATCTTGGCAAAAAAAAGGGGTGTCCGATGGGTGTTTTACCGAAAATCCACCCTTAAGGGTGTGAAACGGTTTACAGTGTAGCACAGTTGTGTGGCGGATTTCGTGACGTCATCGCATACCCAGCATGGAGCACGGAGCAGCTCCGTGTTTCGGTTTCTGTATTGACTCATTGTTCATTGCTTTTTTAAAATTATTTACGATTGTGTCGGCAAAATGAACCACCCTAGCTGTTGCAGGACTGTTAATACTATTTGAAAACGGCATTATCTCAGTATGGTCGGAAATGCACCGGAGTTCCCCTTTAAGTGACTTTCATCGCAGTATACTGGTATCATGCGGAAAAGCACACCAAACATGGCACTCGGCAAATTTTTTGTCTCTTAATAGCACACGCGTTCTCGCGCCGTATATTTACGAGTATATACGGGTATATACAAGTATATTTACACCACGGTGTGCCTCGTACTCGTATCGTGCTTTGGCCGCTTGAAACTTCCGAATATAATTTACTTTATTAGATGGCACATTATGTGAGATAACTTGCAGAGTTTTTGAACTCGGCAGCCCCGTTGGAAGATATCAATAAAGAAACTAAGTGATTTGCGTTGCATCAATGAAGGGTTTAATAAATAATACATTAATATCTGAGATTTTACGTCCCAAATCCAGGATGTGATTATGAGGGACGCCGTAGTGGAAAGCCTGCGGAAATTTTGACAATATAATTTCGACACAGTATACTGGCTTCTATCATTTTGCCTCCACCTAAATGCGACCGCCACAGCCGGGATCTAAAGTTCGACTTTCGGATCAGCAGCCGAGCACCGTACCCACTGATCCACCGCGGCGGTCTATCAATGGAGTGCATACGGAAATGTTTACCCGTGCTTATGTGTCAAGGAGCAATGTATATGGTTTCGGCGTAATGTTCTGTTCTAGTTTAAGCGCGTCGGATTACACTAGAACTTGTTCATGATAAAAGGAGGTGGACGTGCAAGCACGGACGCAAGACAAGAGATCAAGACAGCACAAACGCCGACTATTCTGTCTTGTTTCGATTTCTTATCTTGGGTCCGTGTTTGCACACCTACCTTCTTTTATCATGAGTATCACCTATTACGTGGTTCTAAGAACGTTTGCGACCGTTTCTACAAAAATGCGCAGTTGACGCAAAAGAGTGTTGTGGTTTGGGCTGTTATATTGGGTGGTGGTGAGTAGCAGCCTCACTATAACATGATCACAAGAGCCCGTGTTTGTGCCATTTTCAACGCTCTGTGACAACAACGAGTGAAAAGTCAGAAAGGTCAGCAAAAGATAAGGAACATTCAATAACATTGCGTCCTGACAGCGCAATGAAGCGCGGATTATTAAGGCCCATTCTCGAAGAGCCCCATATAAGCTGCTTATCGTTGTGCTGGCCAGATTATTTCTGGGTGAAGCCGAATAATGAAGCATTATTTATCCCCGGAGGGCCAGGATTTTCACAATGCCTTGTGCCCAGTCCAGATTGTTTATTGGGTAGAGTAGTAATAAGGAATTGGTGCAAGCGAATTAAGTCATGTGTATGTGCCCCGTAGTCCGTATCTTCGGTGTAAGCTTATTATTAAGGTGTTGTCTAGCATGCTAGCGTTACTTTCTCAAATACTAAAAATAACAGTTCAGATTTCAATATTCAACCGGTGATGCGGCGGATGTGACACGCGACGCTCTTCAGCCAAAATGAAAAAAAAAAGGTATTGATTCTAGTGAGCGACCTTTTCTAGAGCGCTTGCTCTTCAAGAAAAGAATCGACATCATTTTGTGCAATCTTCGGAGCGATATCAGAGGCATTACACAATACAACACTGTCACTGTATTTGAATTTATGTGAAGGTAAAGCACGCAAGATATATTTTCTGGTGTATACCAATTTCAGCAAATGCTATATCAAGGATAGTCAACCGCAAGTGAGTTCCCACTACCTAACTGACATTTCAAACGAACACGTTAAAACAAATGGTGAAAAAAAAGTGCAGTGAAAGTTGTCTGTCTCTTGTAGTTCTCAAAGCTAACTGAGTAAAAACCACTCGAAGGCACCCCTGACAGCGTTGTGAAAACGGGCAAAGCGTCTTGAAGTGATGCCTTTGACGACGGATATATGTGTATGAGGCGTATACAGTTTTTAGAGCGAGCATAGGACTTCGGCACAAAAGCTTCAGAGTTACCATTCCGCCAATGGATCAAAGCTAATAACATTATTTGCGTTTATCCGGTTTTCTAGGACGCTGAGATGACGTCACTTGACTGTGTGCATATATGTGTACTAACTATTTGGGCCACGTGGCACACATTTGGCACACGTGTGTGTATGTTACACAAAAAGGGAATCATGAGAAAATGCGAATGCATTTCGCGCGCGCTTCACTCCATTTATATATGGTGGTTGTGGTTCGAAGAAGGAAAAGGCGCCTAATTTCTGCAGCCCGGTCGGGAGCACGGCGCAGCACCTGTTTTTTTTTTTTTTTTTTGCTTTTTTATCGCGGGAGCTCCGCCGAGCTCCCGCGACGCGAGCGCCCTCACGCACCAGAGCGCGCTCCTCCTCTACACTCACTCTCCGCTACTCCGCCCGCACCACCTGCTCCGGTTGCTAAGGGCGAGGATAAGCGCGCGCGCCCGCAGCTGTTGCTATGGGAGAGGGAGTGAGAGCGGAGAGATAAAACCTGCCGCGGACAACGCCAACGCCGCACAACGCCGGATGTCTGACATAGCCCGACTAAGAAATGCATTCGCATTTAAAAAGTGCACTTTAGGCTTATATTCAAACAGTCGAGCAACCTAAGGAGATGCTATCGACATTAAACGTACGTACTACATCCTATGCCGACGCGCGTTATTTAGTTACTTCGGATGGCAGAAAAAAGCAAGTTCACAGGCAACTACAGATTTCACAGAGAAGCAACTGTGGAGGTAACCACACTGATCAATAAAAATAAACTAAGTGACATGAAGATTTACAGTGCCAAAGAGATACAGAAGCAGTAAAAATATGAGGCAGCTAAGCACTAGTGGTGCGTAGACTAAACAGCGAAGCTGGTGGCTCACTTTCCTTTCCCGCCCTTTTGATGAATATGCTATGCTTTAACGTCTTCTCTCCACCTTTCCATCTGCCTCAGCATCACTTCCTATTTCAACTCCCTTGCTATACTTCACTATTCATGAGTATACTATGCAGTCGTTCTCTCTCTCTTTGTTTTTTTATTTCTATCTCTTTCCTTCTCTGTCTTTCCATTTTTATTTCTCTCTTTTTTTTCTTTCTGCCTCTTTCCTCTGTGTGTTTCTCTTTCTCTCTCGGCTTTTGTCGTTCTCCCGCTCATAGCAGCGCAATCATATGGTTCCCCTAAACGCTTGTTCTGTTCGCGTGCCTGGATGGCCGAGAGGTGACGACCCTCGCCTTCGGACCGTAGGTACTCGGGTTCGAATCCCGCCTCACCAAGAAATTTATTTTGCTTCACTTATTTTCTCCCCTCCTCCAGTCTTTCCTTCAACGCGTTTCCTCTCCGCCTTCCAATCTACCTCATCCTGTTGCCATGTGTGGGGTAGCAACATGGTTCTCCTAAAGTGGTTATCCATCCTGCCTTTCCTTTTCTACTATTTTTTTATAGGTAACGCATGGTGACGTCATGGCTCGGTCTAACCAGTGGCTTAAACAGCTTAGCCGTCAAAAAGGGAAGCAGCATCAAAACAACTAGAACAAACTGCATGGGAAGGACGAAAATGCAAGCAGAAAATGATAAACTTTGTAGAGTTGTAAGCAATTTCAATGAGATACATAGTAAGGGTGATAAAAAAGGCCTCTGCTTGAAACTGCGCATTTCCCAGATAAGACATCCGTCTTTAATTGAAAACAAAATAGAAAATGACACGGAAGCTCCATGTGTAACTGCAGATGATATTAGAACAGTCCTAAGAGGAATGCCCCGCGGATACGCGGCTGGACAAGACGGCATAGTTGTCGATTTAATCAAAGCTGGAGGGTATTTTATATTACAGAAACTTGCAATATTATACATTCCATGCATGCTTCAGAACGTCAAATCTGCTAATGATCTGGATAAAAAAAATGGTAACATTATAGTAATATACAAGAAGAGAGATGCTTAAGATTTCAAGAATTACATATTCACCAAGCTACTTTAAGCATAATACAAAATATTTACGAAGGTAATTTCAATTGAGATAAGAGATACTTCCGGATTAGACCAATCTAGAGGGCAAGCCGGCTTTAGGAAGGGGCTCTCTGTCGAAGGGTTCAGTCAGACACGTAATCAATCAAGTAACGCCAAAGTCTGCGAAGTTGAACAAAGCTCTTTATGTAGCTTTCATAGGCCAAAAAAGGCATTTAACTCAGAACAAACACGAGCAGTATTGCAGGCATTAACGGCACGAAGGAGTGCTGGAAACAAAAAACTCCGCAGCTACACTGCTTCGCCTCAAGAAAAGTAACGAAATCACAATCTAAAAAGGCGTCAGACTAAGAGACTCTACCTTGATGTTCACTGCATGCCTGAAAGTATTTAACCGACTTGACTAGCATTAAACACAGATATATATTAGCGTAGGGTATCTCAGCAGCCTTAGATTCGCTGCTGACGTAGTGTTCTTCAGTATGATCGCGACGAATTGCAAAAACATGATTCACGATTTAAAGGAAGAAAATATTCATTTCAAACTGGAAATGAATATACTCGAGAAGAAATGTAATGATTAATACCCTGGCAAAAGTTCGCCATTGACCATCAACCCCTGAAGTTTGCCCAAGACCTCTGCCAACTACTAACAGTGGAGCCCAGTCACTAAAAAGACATCCATCGAAGGATAAAGATGTGTTGGAGAGCATACGTCAGGCGTTACCTAATCCTAACAGGCAAAGTGCCGCTTTCATTACAACGGAAAGTATGCAACTATTGCATACATCCAGTTCTAACATATGGGGATGAAACTTGGAGGACAGCAACAAATGTGAAAGTTAAGCCGCAAAGGCGAAGTAATCAATGCGATAGAAACGAACTGAAGTGTTACAAAAAGGGGAAGTTAAACACCATTACACTCCCCTTTTTTGCAAATTTTGGTTAGGCGAATGGGCTTTGCTTGCCTGAAATCGCTTTAGGTGTGCAAAGTGGTTTACAGTGTGTACGCAAACATATGCTGAGTCTGGTGATGAATCGAAGCAACGCGCACTACCGCTGTTAACCAACGGCCACATTTTCACCGTTATTTAAGCTTCGTTTCTTTCTGACTGAAACGTTAAACTGTGCCGAGATAATAGGAAGTACATTATGTGCACTTTGAATCACCACAGGGCATGGAAAGGTATGACGGTGCTCGTCCAGTCAGCCCTTCAATTAGCGGGGGTCTCTACCATTGCCCTTCTCTTTTTTTGCACGTGTTCTTGTTTCACCCGTCCGCCATAACATCCTATGAATTCCTACCATATGCTAAACTTTTACTCATCCTAAATTTCTAAAAATTTCAGATCATCCGCTTCGAGCTCTGTGCACAAGAAAACAAATTTCTTATTGCACAGGTCAGGTGCAAATGTGTCATTGTATTCGTTAAGACAGTTTCAACAAACGAGCCAAGAGAAAACGAACGTCATAATTGTCTACGCTTTAATTTCATGTTGGCTGCATTTTGAGGTATATTCTATCAGTTGTGATAACACTGGGTAGCTAAAAATTATTGTTTCGTACGCCTTATTCCCTTCAGAAAATTATACTTGCAAAGTCAATGCTCGCACGTCACCATAGACTTCAGAACTTCGTGTCTTTTACGACATCGGCAATTAAAATCAATCCGTAACTCACTTTCCTAGAGCTCGTTTGGCATCCGCCTTCTCATCTCACGAATAATCCCGCCAGTTTAGTTAAGCAGCAAAAAGGTGAGGTGAGCTACTTGGCGTATATTCTTGGCAACAATAAACACCAGCGGAAATACACGAAAACAAAGGAGATACGATAGGGGTGCAGGCGATATATTGTGTTCTTTCATTATTTATAGTGCCACTGATCTCTGCCGCAATTTTCAAGGCACGTGGAAATTGGCATTTAATGAAGAAAAATGACATTCGCTTTCAGCAGCTTCAAAGGAAAAAAAAAACAGAGAGACGGGCGCTGTTTTTGCCCAGCCCCACGCAGCTTCACTGCGACGTTCATTTTAACAGTAGTGCCCATCACACGTGGACAGGAATTTCCCCGAGGGCATCGCGTATTCTTCTATCCGGTCCGCATCACACATGTGGGCTTTCCTCAGCGTGTACAATTTTGTAGGCTAGTCCGCCACCACCTCGGTTATTGCCGACCGTCTTGTGTTTTGTCAGACAAGACGAAAAAAAAAAAGGGTCTTGATCCCAAAAAAGTCCAGCCAGCTCCCCTTCGCGAACACTGTGGAAACAGTGAAGCTTATGCTCGTCCTTCATCGGGCTATATCGTACTTGTATATTTTTTCACGTCTTCCGTTAGTTGGCGCTTAGCTTCCGCATCTCTTGCGCGAACATCGCGGTTCACTCGGCTACGACATGCCCGTTCTCGCGTCAGGTCTCACTGACGCTCACGTCGGGCGGCTTCTTCATCGCGAGAATAAGAAATGTTCGCCGTCTTGAAAGCGCGAACTCCTACAACAGTGCGACGCTATCTTACACTCCACTGCGCCTCGCCGTCACCCCATCTTGGCGCGTTTCCCGAAGGTTCACCCCTCGACCCTCAACCACCGTGCCCTCGACATCATCCACCCTCGCCCTCGCCTATCGCAGCAGGGTGCAGCTTTCCCCCTTCCTACCAAGGCTGACTCTCGCCACAATACAAGACCACGTGATCAGTTCATCCCCGACACTGGACATGAAAGCCTCGACTAAGAACAGTTTCGCAGTTAATATCGGTATTGTTTCGAAAAAAAAAAAACATAAACGTGGCAGGTTAATTTTGTTAGCGCCGGCCACTAATGGTTGTGAAAGCACACTTGGGCAGTCCTCGCACAACAGAAGAGCGCTACCGTACAATCGTTTACCATAGCATATACCAGAATTTCCATAAGCTCGGCGCAGCCGTATTTTCTTCAGCGTCTCCCGGAACCAATTTAAAGCACGACAGCAAGAACCGTGACAGCATAACCGCCCAGCCGCACAGCAATAACCGCACAGCAATAACCACCCAGCCTCTTAATATAGCGTGCTTTCTGGCCGTGCTCGCTTGGGGCGACTTTATCGCCATTTTCGCCTAATGGATTTGGCAGCTCAGTGAGCGCTGCAGCAATACCTAGCGTGATTACACAGTTGATCGTAACATATAATCGCGCATATAAAAGTAACAAGTAATGAGCCGTGACGACAATTCGATAATGGGTGATCTTGATAATACATCTTGTATACTGCAATGCGAAACCAATTTAGGCAGAAAACGGGGATATGTGATAGCCTGCTATTTGAAATCTCTCACTAAGCATCACAAAAGATTCCAGATGGGACAGGAGCAGCAGATCTCTCTGTACGCTTAACACCAGCAGGTGGAATTTACCGATGTATTGAAAATCGCTGCATTGTGCATGTATAGCGGACTTTTTACGCTGGAAAGAGCATTGGTAAATGTACACATAAATAATATTGATCACCAATCTCGTAATATAGCACAGTGTCTGTGCCCGTATATGATTACCGACATTTTTTACTGTCAGGGAGTACAGCGAAGACAAAAAATATTTGTCTGTTTTCCCCACAAAAATTACCTACAGTGATTTGTGCCGGTCAGGGAACACTAATTGTGGGAACAAAACCTGTCAAAGGAAGATTGTGTTCCTACTATATTACAAGCGAGAGAAAACAACAGAAAAAAAGATCAGAAAAACTTCAATTGAACATAAGCTATTTCAATGAGTGAAGCCTTCGCCACCCGTTCTACCTGGTTGATCAACGCTTGCTGGTCAGCAAGGTCAGAGCGGACTTAACAAAACCAGGAAGCGTAATTTGAGGACTCAGCAATGTTGCCTGCCCTGCACTTAAGGAAAACAAATGAAAATAAGGAGCACAAGAAGAAATTATTATGTTAAGAAAGGGAAAACGGTTTTGTTCGGTATTCACAAACCTAGACAGCTCTATCAAAGGCTGCCTTTTCATTCTGTTGTACTAGGGAACTGCACCCGCATTTATGTGACCTTCGTTATCTCCGATGCCATAGGTCATTGTCACAATGTTGCGTTTAAAGTGGAAGGCGCAGCGTCCAACTGGTTTCGAGAAATAGCACACAAGAAACTGTAAGCTTACCGCGTGCCGCACAAGAAATAATTACGCCGCTAAGGCGGACGACGAGAAGTTACAAAAACAATGCTTATAGAAATTTTATGTTGCTTGAAATTTTCCTGTCCGCCGTTTATATGAGGCAGTGCTGTTCAAGGAACGCACTTCAGAAGGGCATCTTGTAGAAAGCAGCGTGATCCCCAACATCAGTATAACAACTGTAAATCATACAAATTTAAATTCCGATCTGAATAGAGGGAAACTTACCAGGGAAGTGATGATGTAGTTGTAATATTCGGACATCATTCCGATTTCGAATGCCTGAAATAAAAATTACGTAGATTTACTTACAAACACATAAAACGAGAAAGCCACATATTATTCACTAAGATTACATCTACTTTGCCAAAAAAGGCAAAAAAGAATCATGATAAAATTAAGTGAACTGTAACTGAACATATTGCTTTCAGTATTTTGAAGCTCGTGGTACTGAGAAATCAAACATATGCTCGCTTCTCTCCTTCAATACCCTTATTTTTTTCCCTCTGACCTTTAGAAGAATGTTTGCGGAGACGTCTTGACGAGGTTAAATAGCCCTACAAAGAATGTCCCGCGGAAAAGCAAACGTGGTGGTCTAACCATCGGTTTGATCAAAGATAGAGATTTCGTATTTGCGAAGCTTGCGACATTCTTCACACAATGTCATAGGACTTCAAAAGTACCGGCGTGTTCGAGAAACGGTAATATTACTAATACTCAAAGGGGGCCGTAAAATATTTAGCGAACTGCACAGCGACCAGATTACTCCCACTATTGTAGAGAATATTAGGAAAAGTAGTTTCGAATAAGATACGAGACGCATTCGACTTTAGTCAACCCAGACAGCAAACTGGCTTGTGGAAATGATACGCCCCAATGGATCGTAGCCATATTTTCAATCAAGTAATTCAGACATGTCCAGAACACAACAAACCTCTGTACATGGCTCGCATAGACCACGAAAATGCATTCGACTTGGTGGAGATACTTGCAGTTTCAGAGGCATTACGCCATTAGGGAGCACATGGCACATATGGGAATACCATTGTTAAAATATAAAAAAAATTGAAGGACACTTTGTAAATTCCAAAGTGTGTTCGGCGAACGCCTGTGCCCATTGAGACGGGGTCGGTCAGAGTGGAACATGATGCGCGTCTCCCTCTTGCGTGATTGGACACGCTCGGCACAGGGACGCTACGCAAGCAAAGCGCGAGCGCTGTAGAGTCCGATGCGACGACTCCTATCTACTCATCTTCAACATTACAATCAGCCTTATATTCACTTACATTTATGCTCAAGCCGACTCACAAACATCTCAACGCAGTAGCGTTCATGCCCGACCTCAATATTTATTGATCACAGGCGTGACTTACTGAAGGGGGGCCATTACCTCAACCCTTCAACCTCTTTCATGGGAAATTCTTAATAATATAATGGCTTGTCAGTAGCGTATTTCATAAAAATGTGTTCACTGGACTGAAACCACTAACTCGAATTTGAAGGTGTTTCATCAAAGAGAGCACTGATCATGTGAGATATTGAGTCGACTCACTCAGGTCGTCTCATGGAGTCGACTCACTCAGACTCAGGTGAAGCCGTGAGTCTTAGTCTGAGTGAGTCCGGCTGAGTATTATGTGCACTTTATCAATGCGGTGGCTGATAACGATGAAGAATTATGGCTGAGCCTTTTGTAGTGGGTTGGAAGCATTCAATGACCCACTCGTTACACCATTC